>JADNYJ010000549.1:0-20962 GCA_015501075.1 Gymnopilus junonius | reverse complement strand
ATGAGACGGAGAAAGTCATACTGCGAGCGTTAGCGCTTGGTTTTCACCTGCCAGAAGCATTCTTCCTGCATTACCATTCCGAAGCCGATAACCAGCTCCGTCTGCTTCACTACCCGAGGTAATAATTCATCCACTTATCTCGGGTTTTCTTGGGTAGCTAAGACATACACCAGTATCCCAGCAAAAGTTCTAGAAGATAAGGACGCCTCCCGAATTCCTTCGCATACGGATTTCTGTTCGCTAACGGTCAGTTACACATCATTTGAAATCTCGTATTGTGGCGTCTTAGAAATTTCTGATTCCAACAAACGCTCTAGATGCTGATCCAGGACAACATTGGAGGGTTGGAAGTGGAAGATCCTAATCGACCCAATGTATTCATTGTACGTCTCTCGTTAGTTGTCGATTCTAATTTCCCTCCATTTATTCGGCGTTCAATCAATAGCCAGTTCCTCCGGTAGAAGGGTCTATCGTCGTCAACGCAGGAGATTTTCTCATGAGATGTGTGTGCGCTCAGGGACGCTTCATTCTGCGTGATTATTGTCCTTTGACATTTCTGCGTGCGTAGGGTCCAATGACACATCAAAAGCACCGTCCATCGCGTGCGCGCTCCGCTGTCCATAGAAGGTACTGACGGTGTATTCCTTCACGCTATTCAATTCCATACGTAAGTCCTGTCAGCGTTATTCTCCGTCTTTGTCAGTCTTACATTTACGTTTACTTGCCCAGTTTTGTGGTGCGGTAAGTATTCTGATGCGCCCTCTGTCGTTTCCTCCATAACCCGAATTCCCCATAGGATATGAACACCGTCGTCGATTCAATTCCAGGTACTTGGTCTGAAACGAGACCAAAGCGTTACTCACCGATATCGGTCCGTATACCCATACCTAGACCTCTGTTTCACTAACCATGACTTGTAGTAGGCTAGAGAGTACGTGACAGAGAGACTCGCTGCGAGCTATTAGTCAAAGCAATGTATGTGAGTTTTGCGTTGCAATGCAAGTAAGGTGTTGAAATTTTCAACTAAAGGGCGCCGAGAGTGCATCCTTCAGAGTTCCAAATGCGTGGAAGAAATATCTTCTTTTTTCTTTTGATATTTCCTGTTCCTAAGGCCTTTTGGCTCGGTTACTCCCTTTGGCTCGGTCACTCCTTTGCTGATAATCAGAGGTCCAAGTTCAATTCCCTTTGAGAATCCCTGTATTTCGTCTATCTTGTGAGCCTTTGTAGTCATTATTTGTTATATATACTTCATCGAACTCAGAGCAGCCAGGAGCGTCTGGATTGAAAGTCGCAAACAGCGGTCGGGGAGTGTGGCCGAACAAACTACCGGTGGCGTGAGACAAATTAGTCAGAAACCGAGCTCAGCAGCAGGTTGCAGCCTGCGACGTAGGTCTGGGAGCGATAACTTGAGTCTTCTTCGATGAGGTGAGCCTTTTCCTTGAACTTTTCTATCTGAACTCATTTTCTCTCTGCAGAACTTCCGAATTATTGTGGGTAACCGATTTTAAACGTATAGAGCCAAAGAACTGTATTCAGCACTTCAATATACCTTTGAACGATATTCTGCTCCATATCTACGTCCACGCGTCTTATTTCCTCTGGCACCTGGTGTTTTTTCAGCTCCAAATTCACATCGACTTGATCGGCATCCCTAGGATGACATCTACATCTACATCTGTTTCACAAGGCTCACTTTCACAATCAACTCCGAAAATTGAATTGTTACGGGCTCAATCTGAGATAGACGTCGAAGAGGAGGCTCGATTATATGATGAATTACTCTACAGCAACGATTACGAGGCGTCCGTATGTTTTAGGTCACATTTTCCCCTTAACATACTTACGCAGCCTGCAGCTGTCCGAAAACAGCTCCCAGTTGCGGGTACCTCATTCTACGAATTTTCCTTCTGCTCAATTTCGTCCTACGCATCGGCCACGACAACGATCTCGCTCTCTTCCACCGGAATCCATTTTCTCAGCTGATATCTTCCTATCTGATAATAGGACCACCGCCGCGGACTCTCCTCCATTATTTGCCCAGGACGTTCGAATTGATGGATGGTCTGTTGTGGGTGATGGCGCTCCGAAGCTTGGTACCAGCGCAAATAAAGGAGCTTCAATAGGAGGAGGAGCGTACGTCGTATACGATTGCGTGATTACCACACGGGAAGGGACCACCATGCACCTCCTGAAGAGGTACAGCGCATTCGAAGAGCTGAGGGTCTTACTGAAAAGGACTTTGCCTGTATGGCGTTTTGCCTTCCTTCCCTTACCTATATCAGCTCTGACTCGTCAATTTAGCCGTCACTCGTACCATGTATACCTACGCTCCCACCGAAATCTGCTTTCGCCCGTTTTCGACCTACTTTTCTCGACTCTAGACGGAAACTCTTACAGTTCTTCCTTGCCAGCATACTATTACATCCAGACATTGGTGGCCGAGAAGTCGTGCGAAGATGGGTCTTGGCGTAACCGATCGCGATAGGCAGTCGTTGTACTTAAGACGATGATCTTTTTCGTAGCTGCGGGTAAGAGAATTTTTGTACGTATATGTAGTCTTCTCCTTCCTATTTTGTCTATGAATTTCCTTCGAGATTTCGAAATTTCGGTGGATCCCGTCGTATGCAATATTTTTACCACCCTAATGCCATCCTTGCAACGCTTCATCTGGCATATGAACGTCGAGCTTGCTGACATATAACTTCCCTCACGTCATGCTCGACTACTTTAATTTTGGGATCGTATAATTGCGCGCAGATTCCCACTGCGTATTATTTCACAGACACGAGGCATTGGCGAGTCAAGGTGAAGGTCGGTTCGTTGGTCGTGCTTTGACCATGAACAATTCCGAGATAGTATACCAAACCACCTCTTCTATCAGGAGTTGCATTAAGTAGGCGGTACAGCGGGCAAACGTCCTCCTTCGCTTCCCTGGCCATTATAACCTCGATGGGGTCTCGAAGTGTTTTCATTAGAGAAAATACATGCCCATAGTTTTGCGACCGAGACTGAAATACGTCAATGGTGCGGCCTTTCCTATAGCATCCTTTTTGTACTGCAGACTTCAATCGAACAGGTCTCCGATTCAACAGGCTCTTCGTGCGATTAATTAAGTCTTTAAGGTATCCGGCCTACCCGAGGAATGAGGCGGTCCGATTCGGTCCTGGCTATATACTCATGGCTTTGCGTTGCCCTCTGCGAAGTTGCTCCATTTGCAAGTTATCTTGCACGACACCCCTAACCGCGTTGAAAAAGAGGCATTTTCTCCCAGAAACTCGCTTCAGTAGGTAGTGAGTGCGATCATGTTCACAGGCCAGAAGCTCAGAATTGGAGGAATTGGATTTCAATACCCATTAGACGGAAAGCCCAGATTATTTGCATTCATGCGCTGCCTTGATTCATCATAATTTTTCGCGTGTGTCTCTCTTACCGTCTCTCCAGTAAAGGTCGAATTACTGTCATAAATTCCACTGAGGACTGTCATCCCTTGTCAGTTAGTGGCCCTCGATTTTAGTACACTGTGGTTTCCTTATCATTTCATTATTCTTCTTATGTATCATTGATTAATCAAGTCTCAATTTCGAAAGCTTAAGCTTACAGATGTTGGTACTGTAGGCATGCTCATGGGACGTCTGGATCGTATTAATTCTTTTCTGCTCCGCATTCCTGGAGCTTGAAGTTAAATCCTTTGCTATGTCCTCGGCGATGGCGACGTTGCCACTTAATTAATGTCCCTATCGATTAAGGTGGATTTACCCATCTATACTACTATCCTCTCGACCTATACGGTTCAATTCCGCCTCCTTTTGCTCCTAGCAGTAATGTAAAGATGACTAAGTTTAAATTGACAAACCTTCACCTCTTGGAAATTCTGCTTGCTTATAACTCCTTTGATCGATGCTCTGAAGATATCGATTGTACATAATGGTACGAATATAATAAAACGGCACTGACGAAGCTCAGTCATACTATTCCAACCGGCAATTTACTGCAATACCGAACACATTCTTCCGTGCTATTGTAGGCGTTAATTCCGCTTTTAACCCAATCCCTTACACCTGACAAGATCACTTTCTAGTTGGCGCGGATCCTCAAAAACTAACAAAGAATCTCACAAGTCCGAACTCGCCTTTCAGTGGTGAAAAAGGATCCTGATTAAGTACGTAAAGGATCTTATCATTTTTGAAACAGTAACTGAGGAGTAACTTGTACGGTTTGAGTACGTATATGATACGGACATGACCTCCACTAATGAGACCATACATAGGCCTTTCGTATAGGGGCCTGACCGGCATTTAAAATGATAGCTACTGGCTGGTCTTTTATTTATTCACCGAATGCCTAGTCCCCCTTTTATTGGTCGAATGGAGATACGTTCGGGGAAGACCCTCACCGAGGATCATTCCTTCAGATGAAACGCAGTGGTGCAAGCGTCTATTAATTTCTACGGGCTCATCTCTCTATTATTACGGTATCTTATCCTTATCCTCTGCTAGAAGCGGCCATTCGATTTCAACGGCCAAGTACAGATGCGGAAGGCTTGTGATAATATTACCCGGTTGCCTGGCTCAATGCCGAAGTGATTGCGCGACTTGAAGTTTTCAGTTCCACTCCGTTGTGACGCGGCTGTTTCCGTTAGCTAAAGGACTTAAACGGTCGTAAGGAAAGCCCTGGATTCTACTTGGAAGCCGGATGTGAAAAGACCTTCGCTGAATTGCATTTGGGTGTGAAGGCCAGACTACGTAGAATACGTCTCATTGGTCAGCTCAATGTGTCATTTGAAGTTTGAAGTTCGCCGTTGGAAGAAAGTAGCGCCTACATACACATAAGGCGGCAAACTGCGTTGACGTGGTCTTCTTATCAACAAGGCAAGTAAACTGGTAAGTTAAGTAGATAGAAATATCCGTACTTTTATTTACGTTCTTTTGCAATCTTGTCAATTGGTTCCCGCAGGCTCTCCGAATCTCCGTTCTCCCAGTCCACACAGTCTACACAGGCTATTCTTGTCGGACGGCCAACCTTCGCGGCTTGACTCCCAGGGTATGATTGTCTTGATCGTCATCTGAACTTCTGTGGGTTCTCTTCGGTTATCCCCCTTCGTGCGAATCATGCTGAATATTTTCCGAAAATGACCCGTGAATTTCAACAGACCCTTTGAGAGTCAATCTGGCTGGTATATCCACGGTCCAAAAATTACGAGAGCTTTTATCTGTTTGTGAGGGCTTTGAAGCAAGATAGTATGTATACAACCGTTGTTCAATGTGAATCCAATTTTGTCAGTAGCGGCTTCTAAACAGTCGCTTTATATATGGATATTTCTCATCGGAAGTTTCTTTGTGTGTATATATTACCTTCAGTTTGACTGCGAAAGGATATTTTGAGAGAACCATGCCGCTAAACCATATATCGCCGCGGATCGGTAAAAAACATTAACCACCATCACCATTGTTCCATCCACGCAAGGGTGCTACTCGTGAGTGAACACTGTCAGTCGTGCGTATTCCCAGGAGGTGAAACTTTAATATGTTTCTTATCTGACGTCTAAGTTTGGTTAATCGAGTATCGCAAGAACTATTCTTTCTAGAGGCCAAACGTAGTCATAACGCTGACTTTTATCTGCTCAAATCCCACCAAAGGTACTTCTTCGTTTTTTCAGCGATATTCAGCCCCACAATCACCTATTGAACTGATAATAGACCGCCCGTTAGAGCGGTCCAGAACAGTCTCAATATCAAGGTTGTCTTGGGGAGACAACCTGAATCCAAAAACTTGTTGGTTCTCGTCTGGATGCTCAGATATGCCCAATCTCGCTCCTACACATTCGGACCTTTTAAGTACAAGCGGGAATAGAAGAACACGGTCCGCACCGCACCTATAATCACGGCCCCGACAAAAGAATGATCTAGGACCCATCGCGTTGCAATGTTCGCGATGCTTCTTCCATGGAGATCTCCGATCTTTCGTAAAACGAGAAGCAGAGCTTGAAAGAGCTCCCAGGATCCCCAAGCTTTGATAATCATATCCAAATACTGTCGTAATGGCAAAGGTCGGAAAAATGACAAACGGTGTACAGAAAACATACCTTTCTTTGGGAGGGCGTAAGATTTCCTGAATACGGGTCCGGTTCAGGTCTTCCAAGCCATTTGTCGGAAAGAAAGCCTCCGCACTAAATGGGTGAGAAAGTGTCAAGAAAAACGAGCGGCTACGACCCACTAAGGTGCCATACGTTAGCAACTTCACGCCGTGCTTTTCGCAGACATCCGCCATTCCATGAAGGGGCCTTGTATCTATCAATGAGAACTACATCCGTTTCAGTCAAGCTATGTAAATATTGTAGTAACTGCGTACCTGAACTTGGTTCGAAACAATTGCTCCAGGACCTAACTCCGTACATATCTCGTCTGTCCGGATTGTGTCGAAATTACAAAGGCCAATCGCAGCAATAACACCTTCCATCTTCAAATCCAAGAGGTGATTTAAGGCCGTGATATACCCATCGTCCGAATAATCTTGCCAATGAAACTGGAGGAAAAGGTTGAGTGGTGGGAAAATGATTAAGCATAGCACGTACTTGAAGTAAATCTACGCGGGTCATCTTCATGCGATCCATGCGTTCTTGGACAGCAGCCTGGACGACAGCACGCGAGGGATTAACCCGCTTAAACACACACCATTTGGTGGCACCAACGACCTGCTCCGGGTCTGGTAAAGATTGTCGGAATTGACCCTACGTGCAAGCGGTTTATGGATCCGAGAAATGACCGTATTTTATGATACAACTCACGAAGATAATTTCCGCACTCCCATAATGATCGGCTATCGTATTCGTTAAGAAAGAGGGAAGAAAAGGGAAGAGAACTTTCACTCACCCTATAAGTATCCGGCGGCGACGCTTGTCAGGCCGTAAAGTTGGTCAGATTCTAGAAGTGGAGACGTACCATATCTTGAGACAACGAAGTTAATGACGTCGACAATGACAACGAACGTGTATAGCGTACCGAAAGCGGTGTAGCCTATTTCTGAGTGACGTAGCATTCCCTGCCGAACTTTGGAAACGGATGCGCTGCCCCACGCATTGCTGGATAACTGCCATAATCCAGTCCAGATTCTTGGGGTTGTGAAAGAACCTAATCGAAAGGTTTCTAGAGGAGTAATAGACGGCATTTTTCAAAGATTGGTAGGCAAGCGGTCGAGGCTTTTATAGCTGAGAATTTATAACAAATATATCGGCGAGCAAGTATGACACCGTCTAGAAACCATAAGGGATGTGAAATGGATCGGATCGGGCGCGCTCGTTTTGCCGTCAGTGTCACACGTGAGCATTATTCGGTCAAAGAAGGATCTGTTCATTGAAACAGACTTTACGATTTTGATGGCAGGGTCATATCTTTCCGGGTACAAGATTTGGAGGTCCCGATCGTGTCGACCCCATATGGGCTTCTAATGATGATCCTGGTTCTTGGTCATTTCGTATCTTTTATCAAAATTCAGCGGTTACGAAAAAATATACCGGTTTAGTCCCGCGGGATCAGAATTATTGTGCTTCGGTTGTGGAAGGATCGCAACCTTCTGAGGATCCCTAATACACACGGTTTCTACAGGCCAAAGGAAGCTATATAAGCCGCATCCGTCGTTGAAAGTTCTTCGAAACCTCACCTATACACCCAATCGTCACACAACTTATAATACCACTATACCACTATGCCTGCTCCCGAAACCGCTTTCCGACACGTTGATACGCGACCTGCACTAGGACATGTGTAAGTCGTCGTCGCAGTCTTGTTTAACTCATGCTTACCCAGTACGTTAGGAATTTGATGGTCGACACCTTTATCGCGAACGCCAGCGCTGAGGAGTAGGTTTGCCTACAGTCCGATTACTTGTGTTTATCCTGACCTCACAGCCTTCGCTCAATTGTACGCAACCTACTCGCCACGGGCCCACCAGGTATCGCCGGTGCCTTCACAAGCGCAGCGCGGTCACGTTTACGTCAAACGAGTTCCAAGTCCCTGCCAAACCCCTATCAACTCTTCCGTCAAAACTCTTCGGATGGACTTGCCGTTCCGACACCTCACCTTCACGACGCGTTAACGCGCGCCAGATCGCTTTATGGTGCTGGCTTAGGCTTTGGGAGCTTGACGGTGTTGGCATCGGTAGTCCGTGCCACGATCGATCTACGGTGGGAAGACGAGGGTGATATGGCGGATATTTTAGCCATTATTGACGCGGACATTGGTCAAGCTATACAGGTACCTTTCGTTTCCTTCTATTATCTCGTGAAATCGATGACCTGATCAATCTTCTTCCCAGAGCTCAAAAGAAGAGATAGAGTCCAGCCGAGTACTGGATCTCGCATCAGCACGCGACGCCAGAGACAAGTTACGTGCAGCAGTTCAGGAGAGCATGGTCAACGTGAATGCGTGGGGAGGAGAATTTCCGTTTGAGCGCGCCAGCGCAAGCCTCGAGTATTGGAAGTTCTAAATCATCTGGTACCGTGGACGTGATGTAGAGTTATTTATTGAGTGTTGCAAGAAATCCTTACTAGTTATGGCTCACCAAATTCAAAACGCTGCACTGTACAGCCTTGTCCCACGCCCACATGTAATCGTCAGATTTTTTGAAGCAGCTCGCGAATGACACGCGAGGACGGTGATACGCTCCGCAAGATAGTTTCCACGAGACCAAAACCTTGTCGTTCGGAGAGAATGCTAGGGCGCATTCCAGTCTGTCCAAAGGCTTCTTCAAGTTCAAACCAAACTACAAACTAAAGGTAAGAAATGTGGAAAGAGCTACAGTTGTAGCATGGACAAGATATGTATCGCGGTTATCTTGAAGCAGATGGATACCACGCGAGATTCACGAGATCGCGTCTACATAAAGACCCAGTGAGAATGACAGAGCAGGCGTGTCAGGGGAAGCATCAGGATTCAAAACCGGAAAGACAACGCTGGAAAAGTCCAGTAGAACGGGCGTCAGGATGTAGAGCGATGCGACCTCGTTTGTGAAAATTTCACTTCCTTTCAGGCGGAGTTACTTATGCTTTCAATCTCAGATTAAGGTATCTTGCTTCTGTGGAGTCTCGGCCTGCCTATGTGCTCCTTCCATCCGTCCACCACACAAACGCCTCTCTATTGATTGCAATGCTTTTACTAATTCTTCCTTCGGCCGGGTCAGCAGCTATTAACGTATGGTAAGATTTGTCCGTACGGTGTCTTTAGGTTGTCTGCCAGACTTCGGCAGTGAATGCTTACAAATGGACACGGGTTATGGCTGATGGTACGCAAGAATGTTACGCCGCCGGTATGTACACGGCAAATTTTTGTGGGGTATTGATAGCTCAATAATGTGGCCGAATGTTTTGGAAATAGACCGTCGACGGCATTGCAAAACAAAGGTGTGTGTAGTGTTCACACAGTGTCGGTTCTCTACCTCCTCTTGACCTCAACGTTCCTAGACGATTTGCGATGGCAGCCACGGTGTCCAGCAAAGACGCATCGCAGATCGGTCCATTCGACGGAGAACCCAAGGTGGAGGCATCGCAAAACGAAATCGACCATCATGACCCTTTCCTTGTTTCCTTTCACGAAAGTGAGATGCCCTACAAGTTGCCCTCGATAAGGAAGTGGATAGCAGTCGTCGTCATCAGCTCAGCCTCGCTCTGCGTTACATGTGCATCGTCTATGGTGCGTTTCACATGAATACTCATCTTCTTATTCTCATATCTGACTGAATCTAGGCGGGCTTCACTGAGGAGGGGTGGCGCGAGAATTCCACGTCGGGAGAGAAGTTGCCATTCTATCAATCAGTCTCTTTATTGGAGGACTTGGGCTAGGCCTCTAATCGTGGGCCCTTTATCTGAAGTTTATGGTCGGAACATGATTTACCGGGTTTCTTACGTCTTATTCTTCGCATTGAATTTTCCGGTCGCTTTCGCACCTGACATAGGTAAGTACTAGATATTAATATTTGATCACTGCCGTGCTAATCCCCACTACGATATAGCGGTATACCTCATCTTTCGTTTTATAACGGGATTCTGTGGGTCAGCTTTCCTAAGCGTAGCTGGAGGGAGTGTCAGTGATCTATTCACGGATAAGAATGTATCCACGTATGTCCCCGTGTTCTTGATTGTTCTCCGGATGATTGACGGCTGTCCAGGCCCATGGCGCTTTATACCATATCACCATTTGTTGGGCCTGTCGTGGGTCCTCTTCTCAGCGGGTATGTACAATCAATGTTTCCATGATCTGGCGGATAAATAACTGGAGTCAAGATTCATAAACCAGGTCAGGATTAGATTTAATTTGAATCCCAGCAACGACTCAGCAAGGTCAAAATTTGAAGAATCTTGACTGGAGATGGACATATTACATATTGATAATGTGGGCCTTAGGTGAGCTGTTGGCTCTTGTCCTGGTGCGTAATAATCAGGATCTTCCTTATAATGACCTCACCGCGTTATATATAGTTTGTACCAGAAACCTTCATGCCGTTACTTTTGGAGAGAAAGGCAAAACGGTAAATCGATACTTGAATTGCCTATATCAATACTAATTGCGACAGACTACGACGGGAGACAGGCGATAATAGATATTGGTGCCCTTTGGAGAATGAGCAAAAACATTTGGCGAAGGCCATTGCGGTCAGCTGCTACCGGCCATTCGGTGCGTAACCACAGTCATAAATCATGATAGCCTTATTTATTCTTCCTTAGAACTGACTCTATTTGATAGAATGGCTTTCCTCCTTAATCTGTGGTTTGGATTTTTTTACTCCCTGTGCGCCATACTCCTGATCATCCTCTAGGTCTTCCATGGTCCTAGGGATTTTGTACTTAACTTTCCAAGCGTTCCCTATTATTTTTATGGACGTTCACTCGTTTAATACTCAATCAACGGGAATGAGTTTCCTTGGCATCGGCCTCGGAATGCTGCTAGGTATATCGACTCAACCATATTGGAACAGGTACACTTTGCATGTCAGGCTTTTAGATCTCTAATGTAACAAATTTCAATCTCAGACTTTACAGACGCGTTGGCGAAGAAAATAATGGAAAAGTACCACCAGAAACGCGATTGATCATGGGAGAAATTGGTGGGGTTTTGGTCCCTTTCGGTAGGTACAGCCATGTGTCTGCATCAACGCGACCTAATTCCACCGCAGGTCTCTTCTGGCTGGCGTTCACCACTTACAAAGGCGTTCCGTGGATTGTACCCATAATCGCATCGGTTCCTTTTGGATCTGGTATCTACTTCGTTTTCACATCGACTTTCACATACCTTGTCACTGCGTATCGGCCTATCGCTGCGTCTGCTATGGCATCGAATAGCGCAATGCGCTCTTCGTTTGCGGCTGCTTTCCCTCTCTTTGCTAACCAGATGTACCATCGACTGGGAACTGTTGGAGCCACTGCACTTCTAGCAGGACTCATGACCATCTTGGCTCCACTGCCGTGAGTGGATATCCTTTCTTTCATCCTGCTTCGTTTTGTCGAACCAATTTCTCTATAGATTTGTTTTTCGTCGGATGGGGGCCCGATTACGAGAGGAGTCGCGCTTTGCTCACCATTGAGACCTTCGCTCTTCTATATAGATCCCGTTCATATATCCAGATGAAGCGATACTCCGATTATATTGCATTTGAGGTATACTACATCTGTAGAGATTATTGGTGCACGTTTTTCGTCCAATAAAAGGGAACATCGGATTTTATTGAAAATGATATATTGTCGTCCACATTGGGTGAACTTATGCGAGAACTTTAACTTGCTGGCGAAGAACTGCTGTAATAAATAACTTCACTGATTTACTAGCCTTAACGATCTTCCTCAAAACCTCCATCTTGTCTGCTACTGAGCCCACAAGTAAGCGCTCTCTTGGAAATATACAATACATTTTTCCGACTGCCTAGAACACTAAATTTCCAGTACATACCGAGTCCGGCGGCTCGGCTTTTGCGTTCTATGTACGCTGAAGGACTGATCAAGCCCTGGCTCCGGCAATCAAACTTTCTAGATAGACAAGACGCCAGGGACCGGGGTTTGGCAAGCTCGGATAGATCGCTGGTTTTGTGCATAGACGCTGTGAGCCTATCCAGATCGCCGTTTGACAGATTCAGGGTGAAGACATACGAGTGAACCAAACAATAGGTTTCTCTAACGGATACTAACTGGACTACTGGAGATAACACTCTAGAATGGCCGTGTAGCCCTTCTAGACTGCTCAACAGATTCCTCACCTCGTAATGCCTTATTTTATCCATTCCACGAGGAAGATAGCATCGCCCCCTGGTGATTGGGGGTATCCCGGACCTTGCCCTTTACAAAAGTCGCAAATGCATGGCGAATAACAAGTGGTAGCCCGCCAGATCTCCATCTCTGCAACGCGTGGCTACTGTCCACATTTTAGATATTTATTAGACATCAGAAGTATTACAGATCACTGCCAATCACTTTGATTGTCGCCATCTTCTGCTCACTTTAGATATCGGCAACGTTATTTAGAGTATTGATTCTGCGAATTTTACTTCGCAAGCTGGGAGTACTTACGACATGGTCCAGAACCGCAGATGGCATAATGATAAGGAGTATCACACGTGCAGGAAGTCAGCTGCAAACGCAGATGACGCCGGAGGAGACTGCCTTACACTGGCTTCAATGTTTTCTGGGTGTAATTTATGGAGGGCTTTGTCAAGTACCTTTATCGATTACTCTATAAATGTTAGACCCATGAAAGTAAGGCTTATTAATGACCTTCTGCCATAAATACCAATGGGACACGAAGACATGATGGAATAAAGTTCGCGAGAAAAAGGTTTGAGTCAGCTTTAGCGCGGGAAGATTTTCGAGTTTCCACAAACTTTACTTAGTTCCAAGGTACGCAGTTTACAGAAATGTTTAAGGCTTGGAAATGGCCATATTTAGCTTATTTTCACACAAACCTCGAAGCGAGAAAATCCTTCCAGGTTGCGCCGACTTGAGTTTTGAAAGCCTCGTTGCGATATATTTTGGGAAATGAGAATACTACTAAACAATTTCTTGTTTTCATATCATCTCCCTTCTTCTGCGTTCAATCAGTTAATAATAAGAGCTCTAAGAATTAAATACTATCGGTCAGGAGGATCTGATTGATCAAGATTTCTCACGGCATCCATTTCTGCAGCGCCGGCTCTCACCATCATTTCTTCGTCTTTCTCAACCACACCACTACGACCTCTCGTACATCTTACCCTCGCTTCCAGTGGTTTCCTACTTTATTTCTACGTCCTATCTTCTCCGCCGAACCTAGGCCCCATTTCTGGAATGCCGCCATGTCTCGACGTCTAGAATCCGACTTGTCTATTCCGTTCGCATACACGCGCCTCTTCCCTGATTCCTCCTGCAATTGTCGACGTCACGGACAGCCATGCTGGAGAGCAACTTAGGCGTGATATTTGAGATTGGGTGTTCCACTGCTGTGTGGTCCTAGCGATGTACGTCTGAGAGCGCGTGCTGTTTTCTCAGGTAAGTATTTCTCCTTTACTCGTGATAGTCACCTTATTCATCTGGCACGTTCGATCTTGCCTTCACATGGTTCCCGAACAATTCTCTCGCAATACAATCTCCTTAACTGAAAGTCTCCGCATGATGAATCTCTATCAATCACTTATGCTCAAAAGTTGGCGTAACGCTTCGTCGAGCAATGTTGGTTGCCATTTTTTTCTGCTTTAACATGTTTACATTTCCTCTACCTCGTGGCGAACATTCCATGCACACTTTTTTCTCTCCCTCACGGTCTATTCTTGAACCTACTCTGCAGCTAATCTACTGTTCTCGACCCTTCAGTCCAGATTTGTATCTCACCGCAAGCCGACGGCAATGTTCATCGCGACGTGTCTGTCAAGCTCTGTCGCGTTGTTCTACCAGTATTAGATCTGTATTGCATCTCACTTGTGCTCTTTATTCTGATGACATAGCCATGAGCATGGAGCAATATCGCTTATCGTTCTGCACCAAACTAGGGTTTCCTCTCACACGTGTACATTAAATGAGGCACGTTCTGTGGTATGACGGCAAAGCCGAGGTTTGGCATCAACAAGCCAGATTGTAACCATTTGTTTTAGACCGCGTCTTAAGATATGAGCACAGCACACTCGAAACTGGGATTTGGTTTCGACGCCAACATGTACATTCACTTCATCTTTGGTATTTTTCGCGCGCTAAATTTTCACCTATAGACCTAAATGTTTTTGAAGTTGAATAGTCCGTCTCTGAGTGATTCTTCTTTAGCTCCATTGGTGTATTTTGTAATCGTGCTTATCATACTTGTCATTAGTATCTATAAACGGGCTGTTACTTTCTTCTCTCGTCCTATAGAAGGAGGTTTAATTCATTTTGAACACCGCCCATTCTCAGCAGTAATACTGCTTTGATAATTTTTGGGAAGTGCGGCAAGAATAGTCTTGTGATCGCAAGTGAGCTTTTTGATCTAATTTTGTTTGCGGTATTTCACCTGACGTACCGTTTACAGATATTCCTTTATAACGAAGATTCTATAATATCATTACCTCTTTCCCTCCTTTCTCTCCTGGAACCCGCCTGTTATCGATGGAACTAGGTCAGGAGAACATTTATCTCTGGGTTTATCCGAGAATTTCTCCTGACGGGCTATGCCGCTACTTTATCGTAATGAATCCTTCCAATGTCGACCAGGGAAGGCAACAAGGGGCCTAGGACGTCAACTTCTCACCAGAAACAATCAGAATAAACTTGACATCACTGAATCGACTTTTGTCATACCCTGGAAATTATTTGAACGCCGGTCGACACATATGTTCATTGACACAGGCTTATTTCCGGCGTCATCAAAACCACCAACAGGAGATTCCTGCCGTTCACCTTTTTGGTGAGTTCTTTCTGCTCTTCTTAGACAGTGGGAGCGTTATGGATGAGTAATTCTACCCATACTGGTTCGTCCTTCCTTTTTATCCCGTAATGACAGCTCTAACGACGAAGATAAGGGCTCGTCCTCCTGGCTCAGTTCGCAATTGGTTATTATAAGACAGTAATCTTGAACAGGTTCGTGGAGAGTTAGAAGCCGCTCCTACTGTTTGTACGTCTCGTTAGAAAATATATGGCGGACTCCCCTTATACATTTTATGGATGACCTTTCGAACGTAAAGAAGAAAGCTTTTTTGGCGTCGCCGTCGTTTTCTTCTTGGTTTGTTGAAGAAAATAACACAGCTAGAGCTGCTTGCTGTGCGATCTTTATCTCTCTGGGCTAGTAATAGCGTTTATCTATTATGACCTCTCTATGTACCTTCTCACTGCTACTGGGCTTCCTCTTGAGAATATTAGCAAGGAATCCTCCTCCGCCGATTGACGGTTGGGCCTTCAAATCAGGCGATGTCTATAAGTCCTTGCTTCCAGTTACTATTACCTACAACCTCAAGGAATGTTCTTCGGGCGGATCTCTAAACGGATTGCCTTCACTGTCAGCTAGAGTTTCACTTGGGCTCCGGAGGAATGGAGAGTATCACCAATCTTTATCGACAGTGTGAACCGTGCCGTTAGTCCTGAAGCAGTTTACATACCAAAGAATAGCACCGAGGAAAGGGGATGTATACTAAATAAAGCCATGTAAATGTCTGGCTGGATGCTCCTTCCAGAAACTGTGACACTGACGCAGAAACTTCAAGATCACATTACGACGTCTGCCGATGGTCGGGTATGATTTCTCATTCGTTCCTCCTTTGACTTATAATATCGTAAGGCATCCGATGGGGTAAATATGGATAAGAAGAACAACGAGCAGCACGTAGAATGATTCATTTACTCTTGTGGGTTATCTATTTCTCCGTTCATTTCTGACTTTATATCCGTACATGATTATTCCTTGAACAGGATTTATCGATCGGCTCTTAGTCTTTAATAATACCCTGCCGGATTAATATATACATCTGGTAAGCTATCCCATCATGTTTTGTGCTACTCAACGGTCCTGTACTATCCGGAAGTTGTGCTTCATACCCCTAGTTTCGATGTTACCCTTATCCGTCCCGCGTACCGATCGGAAATATTTCTCCTCCATACACGGAAGTTTTTTAATCGTATCTTTATCGGTATGTCTCCTAAGGCAGCCCAACCCTCACGCTATATTTGAGTAAACCAACGCAAGGCCATATACTGGCTCACGGAAATTTCGAAGACCTGTCGAACGTAATAGTTTGTAATCCTCAATAAGGAAGAGGGTATTCATCATTTGGCTTACGGGCAGTAATAAGATCGACAATGAGTCAGATGGGCCTTAATTTCCTTTATTCCTACGTAAGTATTTGGACCAGGTCCAGTAAAACGACTGTATGTACAGTGTGAATCCAAAGTTGGTCCTCGAATATCGAAGGAACGTCCTCGAAGCCGGAATTTCAGGTAAGGCTTAATATTTGATTGACGTTTACTAGGAATTAGATTGAAGTATGGAAGTAAAGTAGGATGAAAGAAAAACTGTCCACTTACACAAAGTGAGCATTCTGTGGCATACATGCTCTTTTCGGGCTTGTATTTCCAGATTGATGGAACTCGTCACCTGAATCTTATCTTATATAATAAAGGTACGTGAGAAGTCACTGCCATTCCTCCGTTGCCGTTGTACTCCGTCTGCTACGCCCTGAAGGACTTAGTATTCTAACCCCAATTTTCAGCTTCGACTCATCATGTTGATTACCGGAATTTTGAGGAGTTGCAGGAGCGACGTTATCTCCTGTGCATAGTGTAGTGCCAGGTGAGCCTTACTTCAACCGCATAACGTCCGAGTCAAAAGTGGCTTCCAAACCGAAGGGTTATACTAGTAAGTATACGTTATCACTGCGTTAGTTGATGGATGTAACGAGATGATGTAGAACTGTCTTTAGGGGTATGCTGTCATGTCATCCGTGATTAGCGGGACGGAAGGACAAGACAAAGTCAAGTCAACCATCGAGAAAACATGTAAGTTGGAAGCGTCTTATGTCCCTGGACGATGGATTTGTACTGGTCATGTATGCAGCAGCAGAATCCCTTGAAGGTACACTCCGTATTTCAGTCCGCTATAAATACCGACATGGCTCCTCCTCGTTCTTCTCTAGGGCTTGTTCTTGATGGCTTTTTTGCCCAGGTCTCGGGAGAATGAGGAAACCGGAGGTGGTGGAAATGATTTTACCATCAGCTTGCGTTTCAGGAATGCGGACCTTGGTCGGGGTCTGCAATCTTCTTCACCCACGAGCTACTTATATCCACCTTCACCAACATGTCGATTTCATCAAGTATTTCACCCCCCTATGGTTGTCCATCGGACACCCCGTCTTTCCCTTGTCGCATAATGGACGCCTTTTTGGTAGGAGGTTCAGACTATCTAGAGGCGATTCTCAATATTGCTTTCCATGGTAGGTGCTTATCCTCTGACCAATCTGCCGTACTCATCCCTCCGACTCCGACTTAGGACTCCATGCTGGAATTTACCTCCTTTTCCTCGGCGCCCATAGATATCGTGGTACGTGCACCTTCAAAGGCTTCATCGACTTCGCCAGTTCGTCGACTTTCAGCATTCAGAACGGCGGTGGTTACCTGGAGCGTATATCATGAACTGGTGAATTTATCACTCTCGTCATTTTTCAATTAGAACGCATTGACGATTTTCCTCCAGACCCAATCTGATCGATATTAAGTTTGTCCAGTTCAATAGACTGAATGACGCGTATAGCGTATTCTACGCCCTGATTGATTTCCTTACACAGTCATTAATCGTAAGTACTCTCCCAAGTGAGCAAGTATTCTCATACTGATCAACTTCCTTTGTATAAGATGTACCGATGCTGACAATGAGAAGTTTATGTGCCTAACAAATATCTCCTTTAATATAAATCCTCTGTCTAATAATGTCCTCAAATTTATTTGATTAAGGATGCACGCACGTAGACGTTATAATCCTCTCCATACAAGATCCCAGCCTACTCAACCAAACAGCCCCCACGACCGTCAATTCTTTCATAACACTCCAAATCCTAACCCTCTCCCATCAGTTATCGAGAGACAATGCGTCGCAGCTCAATTTGGGCGGAGGTCCATATGCAATTATCATAGCCATATTCCGCGAGTTGGGGGTTATGATATTCTTCGCCCAGATTGTTTCATTAGTGTTGTATGTTACGAATAGAGTGGGGTATAACGTTGTTGTGGGTGCCATTACCCAGATTTATGTATGTGATAAATTTAATTTCTTTCTCTTTCTCTTTTATTTGACGTATCGTGGTCGACTACCGGAAATCCAGGGCTTCAATTCTACCATCATACTCATCTGAATCCGTATCGTTATGGGTGTTTCATACGACGCTGAAATGCACAGGACGAATCCAAAGGCACAAAAGTATCTCCTATATCTTACAACTGCTGAAAATTAAGGTGGAGAGGAAGATTGAAGAAGTCGACGCCGCTACCAGCTCAGAGAAACTTTCTCAAGATGTTTAATGTCAAACATGAGATACAGCTCGAGTTACTAGCATGGTACATATATCCAATTTCTCGTGGTCGATTCTTTATCTATATAACACACTGCGATTTCATCCCTTTCATCTATGCACTTATGCCCTTGAGGTACGCAATCCTATGAGGGTTCGCGTCGGTTTCCTTGCTCCGAACAAAACGGTTCCACTTGGGCTCGTCCTATAATGGTCCTCTCTCAGTTTCATTCCCTAATATGCGATTCAAATAGAGTGAAAAAAAAGTCGGGTACTCACCCTGAAGAGACGGAGAGCCTCGATATTGTTGCCCTCATCAGGCGTGAAGCGGTGGTAACTTCCGATTGGGAGAGAGATGAGGTCCCCAGGACCAAAGGCGAGTCGTATCCATTGATCAGAAGAAGTTTCTGATAAAGAGTTACAGTTAGGAGGGTTGGATTTGAGTGACAATCGACGACGTTGGGAAGAGGGATTTTTCATACCTCGGATATCGTAGAACCCGCTTCCAGATAAGATGAAACGGGCCTCTTCCTCATCATGGATATGCCTTAGATTATATATTAGATGGGGCTTAAATACTTCTAATTATCTACTTGAAATACTATGAGACGACCTACTCATCGAACATCGACTTAATCTTTCCATCGTACGCCTATCACCTTCCAAGTCAGAAGCGGCGACGATCTTCGTAACGAAGAGTCCACTTATTGAATTGAAAGTAAAAAAAAGCAACTCACCGAGCCTAGAGCATCCTTCGAAACGGTCATAATATCCCTGTTCGTATACCCCTGTTCCTTCGCAATAGCATCCAGCTCAGCCTCGTAGGCATCGGCTGGGAGGGACCAGGATTTAACGTTCAGAGCATCTAGAACCTTTTTCGATACCGGTCGCGATGGGACGAAATCATGGGCAAGGCGTTGGTCACCTGGGAGATCGTCAAAGTAGTAAGCGCGCATGGGTGGCTTGAAAGTCCGTTTGTGGGTGAGGTTCAAATGCAGCCCCTCGAAATCAAGGCTGTATTTAAGCCTCCGTGGTCTCTGCAACATGTGACATTCAAAGTCGTGATATGGTGCAATTTGCCTTGATACGGTGCTAAGTAGCACCCATCATCCCTTCCGAACGCTAACCAGAGTATGTATACATTAATAATGAAATGGCAGATTGAAGATAACCGGAGATGCCTGTCATTTTGCTGCTTTGATGTCCATTGTTCAGTGACTTGTTCGCTCCCCATTTCATGCGAAGGGATATCGTAATCTATCGCATACAATAAAGCTTCAAATCGTTTGACTTGTGCTGAGCGCTAAGTGATCCTCAAACGCGTTAACTGAGTGGAACTTCTTGGAAAGTTCAGTGCCTGGTACGAGGAAAGCTCGGCGCAACGCGGCAAAGTCGACAGAATGGAATCCTAACACTCACAAATAGCGAAGCATTTCTCTGTGCCGACCCCATTTTGCACCGCCACCAAGTTCCCTTGCTCTCCCCCACACTGACATCCGGAAATCACCGAAGGCCCTTTTAAGGTAATATACACAGCCACACTGACAATTTGGCAACATCGCACTGACACCCTCGTCTCGGAGTCAACTCAAAGTCAGTGCGAGCTCAGTAACAAAAAAAGTATAGAGCTAGGATAATGTAAAGTAACTATAGTATTGCTAAAATAGATACATAAGCTGGTTTATGAGAGAAATGGGTGAAAATAATCGAAATTAATGATGCTTTTATTGTCTAAGGGCGGTTTTTTGACCCCATTTAATTTTTTTCAGACTGCTGAATTAACCCAGGTCTCCATAAATTATTTATAAAGGTAGTAAATACCCTGTGAGAGGTAATAATCACATATTTTAAGGCTATTTTCCGAGTTTAAATCTCCTGACCACAAAATACAAAAATTTTGAGGCAAAATTATAATGAAATACAGTGAAATGTATATGAGCAAAAAAAAAAATTACAAATAGCCAACACAGTTGAAGGAAGTCGGGGAAGGGCGAAAGCGACTGAGAAGGCTAGGAGAAAAAAGTTGCACCCAGCTGAAGTTGAACGCTGGACTCGTTGTTACGCTGTACTGACACATTAACCACTAGAGCATTTCACCGCTAAAAATGTTGACATTGCCTCATATCCCTGGAGAAAGAGCGCACGTGCACTTTATTTCTTTTTCGGGAAAGTCAGTGTGGGGGAGAGCTGGGTCAGCTCACGCCACCTCCTCCCGACTCCTCGCCTCCTCGCCTCGCACGAACGTCCCGCCCGTATCATCCAGCTCGAATGACCTGACATCGTTCCTTCTGAAAATTTCTTCTGTTTATTTAAACACTGAACACTTGAGGACGCCGCAACAATGATTCAGAGCAAGTCCTGATAAACGAACTTCCTTTGGGTCTTGTGGTAGGTAATGTCCGAAGCTCTCTTGATGCTTCCGCCTAGCGCTGACTATTAACTTCCAAGCCGGATCGACACCGCAACTCCTAGCTCTGATTACCGCATTTGCAGG
>JADNYJ010000548.1:0-20993 GCA_015501075.1 Gymnopilus junonius | reverse complement strand
ATTTAGGATTGTAGATGCTGTCAGTATCCTACATTTAAACAAAAATCTCTATACTGACCTATCAGAAGCCAGGCTAATCTCAAACCGACGGATAAAGTAATGGAAGTAGGTCCTGGTACAGGAAACTTAACAGTCAAGATCTTGGAGAAGGCAAAGCATGTCACTGCTATAGAAATGGATCCCAGAATGGCTGCTGAGGTTATTAAGCGTGTACAGGGAACGTGAGTGGTCTCATTTCAATACCTGCTTCCTTATCGTTAATATGCCACAAATGACTCTGATATGCAGCCCAGAGCAACGCAAACTGGAGGTCATTATCGGCGATTTCGTCAAGGCTGAAATCCCCTACTTTGATGTCTGCATATCCAACACGCCTTACCAAATTCGTCACCTCTGGTTTCCGCCTCCCATCGACCAATCTTCCGCGTGGCTATCCTCATGTTTCAACGTGAATTTGCCCTCCGTCTCGTCGCACGACCAGGGACCGTCCTGTGGTCTAGACTGTCAGCCAACGTACAAGTGTGTATTTGCCCTAAGGAACGTTGCTCAATCTTGAAACACTGACCTATTTACCCCGACGCAGCTCTACGCAAAGGTCGATAATATTATCAATGTATCGCGGAATGACTTCCGTCCACCTCCGCAAGTCGAGTCCTCGGTTATCCGCCTCGTTCCAATCGACCCTCCACCACCCGTCAAGTTTGAAGAGTTTGATGGCATGAATCGTATTATCTTTTCTCGTCCCAACAAGACGGTGCGAGGCAACTTCCAGGCCAAGGGGGTGATGAAGATGCTAGAGCAAAATAGGTCAACTTGGTTATCTCTGCAAGGCATGGTACGTTACACCCTATTCATATTCAACACTCCCTGCCCCCCTATGTCCGGCTGACGGAATTGCTAATTATGTCGATCATCATAGCCTATCGACGACGATAGGCCGATAAACAAGATTGTGGACGACGTCCTGACCGAGCAGGGCCACACTGAAAGCCGTGCAGCTAAAATGGACATCGATGATCTCTTGAAGTACGTTTCTTTGCCTTTCATCTCCCCTTGTCAATCCTTTTGCTCATTTCTTTCCATTACTCTCTATGACAGGCTCCTGGCAGCATTCCACGAGGTTGGAATACACTTTTCATAGCGCCCCAAGCCATTACCTTTGTTCTATGCATCTTCATCGCCGTTTGCGATACATGCATCGTTATCGATCTGCCATCACCTTATCAGACCGACTGTGTTTGAGCGGTCATTACATACCATTTTCGCCATAAATTTGGTTTCATTCCGAGGGTGTCTGGTTTGGCTTTAGCTGCCAGACTACCGCCGTGGCTCATGCTCGTGATAAGCAGCACAAAAAGTATGATATTTGTACCCCAAAATGTTTAGTCATGCTTGTCAACAGTTGTATGGAATCCAAGACGTATTTATATTGTACAACTATAATAGAGAACAATGAAAACAATAATCCAAAATTGCGGGGTATGCGCCCTAAAATGTCTACAGTGACTGCAAACCATGTAAATCCTCCGGGGGCTCAGCAGTGAGATCTGAGATACCAAGATATGCCTGCATACCGATTGGCCGATATATCCACACCTCGCCCTCCTCAAACCCACTCAAATCATACTCTTGTCTCGACGGCAGCTTGCCTGCGCTCTGCTCGACCACCACGATCACGCCCAGATCGGATGGGCTGAGGCTCGCACCGTCTTTCGGGGGCGAAGAAGGTACAATGTCAGAGACAATGACAGCTGTATGATCAGGATCGCCAAGAGTGGCGTGCCCGCCAGCGTAAGGACCTTTCCTCATGCTGATCCTCACCCTCCTCCATTCAATAATGTCGCCTCTCCTGACACGGTCATCTCCACCACGCCATCGCCCAACCATCTCACGTCCACCGTTGGTCGCCTTGCCTTCATAGATAAGATGACCATGGGTCCGACTGATGCTCGGTAAGGTTTCGGAATGTAATCGTAGTCCTTGAAATACTTCAGACCTTCGTTTGCCAAATCCCAGCATTCTCCGCGGGCACAGAACTGGCCAGAACCAAGAAAAGATTCGGCAAACAGAGCAATGGACTCGCCGTACGTTTCATGAGCCTCGACAAGCTCCACGTTCCCCAGCGGCTTGGGCGGTGGCAGATAAACAGCATGTCGTTTCGCTGCTCTTGTATCTTCGGGTCTGGTTGTGTTGAACTTGACTGAACACCAAACGACGCTGAGGTCCGAGAACAACACGCCAACATTCGTGGTCTTATCAGACCCCAATGATCTCCACGATGTCATATACGTATGGTCGTTATTGCCAACCAGAGGAGGGGGAACAGTCAACTTTCCTGTCGTTGAATGATACCATGCCCCGGTCCAAGGGGCTGTCGGAGCAAAATAATACGCTAAATCTAGGGCTGCTGATCCATGCTTCGTAGGGGAGGGTGTGACAAAATAAACTTGGATTGGGCTATAGATATCGCAAATATTTTGATACTACACTTCAACAAGCCGGCTCATGTCATGAAAATTGAGAATCACGCACTGCCGACTTGCGGACGAGACCATGATACAGGCTTTGACTAAATGATTGTATGTCAGGCGAAAGATAACGACTATACAGCGACAGATATGTTTGTACTTACGGATGACCGAAGGGGAGGACGTGCGTGAGACGTGGTTTGAGCTTGACCTGAAGTAACTACGTCGGAATTAACTCTCGGCGGAGGTCGAAAGTTTGCAAAAAATTCATCAAGCCAACTGAAGAATATCTCCTTATCTTCCGGGGAAAGATTTGCCCAGTCAATGTCATTCTCCGAGGGAGCAGTTGGAGGGGTTGTATGGCGTGTTGGCAAGCCCGGACGGGTGGACCTGGCGATTGGAGGAGGGGCAGCAGCAGCAGGAGGCTTGCTGACAGACGGTCCAGGAGGTGGGGGTGATTTATTATGATTAAGAGAAGGCGATGATCGAGGTGGTGGAGGAGGCGGTGCAGGTCCTTTGTTGCTGCGGGGAGGTAATTGAGGTGGAGACGTCGAGCTAGGGCCACGCGATGGCAATGGTGGTGGTGCAGGCGACACTGGTGCGTTTTGAGCGACTGAGCTGGAGCGCGAAGACGAAGTAGCTGAACCTGTTCGACTGGGAGGAGGAGGTAAAGGCGCCAAAGCAGGTTTATTGCTCCTGTTTACGAGACTTCTCGGTGGAGGCGGAGGCGGCGGTGGGGCACCGCTGTAGGGATCCCAATTAGTCTTTTTCATCGGCACGCTGACGTCAGGCATTCAGCAGTGGATCGATTGAAGGGCAAGAATAAAACGTACCTAGTATTCCTATCTCGCACATTGTGAAGCTTTTCGACACCGGCCGAGGTTGTTTTCGATGCTCTGGCTTTCAAGTCAGCAACTAGTAAACCAAACGTCAGTAAATGCAACTTGAAGATAAAGGCTTAGTTACATGAAGGCATTTCGATTGACAATTTTTCGTTTGAAGTCTAGAACGACACTGATTGGATGAAATCGATCAAATCTGACGTGCAGATCGCTGTGGTCCAAAACTCTAGAACGTTCAAAGCTACTGGCCGAAATGAGCAATACGGGCGTAGGGACCGGCGAATGAAGCTTCAGGAAAAGGGATGGGAACGAGATTACGATGATGATGGTGGTGGTGAGAGCAGAAATGTGTTTGTTCCGTAATGTTTCAATACAGTTACCATTTGGGGTTGATACCCACGTGGCTTATAAGTAGTCCCGCCATTATCCCTCACTGGCGCGTCGGCCTCGTCCTCTCCGAGAACAGCGTAGCGCACGGGCATGTGGCATCGGAATACGGATAACGGACTACAGGTGGCATTGGGAAGTTGGACAACTTCAAATATGATAGTCTTTACTCATTAACCTAGCAACGATGGGATGCCCTGCTAGTGGCCGAATGTAGTGGACGAGAAAAAATCACGGTTGTAAAGCTTTTATGAATCATACAAAAGTAAATAACGAGTCTATTGTGCAAATACGGCTACAGCGACGAGCAATGACGGATTAGGTACCAAGATATGGTAAATAAATGATGTACGATAGCAAAGTTCAAGACAAAAAAGAAATATACGACATTGTCGACCTAGAAGCCCTCTAACCCATACCCATGACGAACGAGAAAATCCACGATAAATGATTGAATAATGTGAAGGACCCTAGCGCGTCGTGCGTTGACATTCCGGGAATGGGATTTGGAACATGTTTGGATCTTTCGGTCTTCAATGACGACCTGGATGCGGTTGAATCAGAGGCGCAACAAAAGCGTCAATTGTTGAGCGTACCTCTTGGCATCCACAATTGGTGGCCGACTTGTGCTTGTGAGCGCGGCTACTTTTGCATAGAACGTTGTTGCAGTCGAGGGTCTCGCCCGTATAATACCTGCCGTGGAAATGCTATGACGCGGTCAGACCATGGAGAATAAAGCTACGGTGAACGTCAAATACTCCACAGCCCCTATAGTAATCACCGATACTAAAGGAATGAAAGGTCAGTCAAAGAAGACGAGTTAGATGTATGGACAACGCACACTTCGTGCTTGCACATGATGTTTAGAAGAATAAAAATTAAGAGAAGAAAGAATAAGACAAGCGTTCGCCTTTGGAAGGACGCAACGGAGACGGTGGAAATGGTGGTAATGAGGAGGATTTGGAAGTGGCCTGAACTAGCTGGCTTTATATCCAATCGCATTGGCCCATGAAACGCTTGGGATTAATTAGGGTTACTCCAGGACAAACCCGTGTCAGGATGTGGGGACGTAGGCATGATGCGAATTATGGCCCTCTATACAATGCAAATTAGCCAATTACGGTGACAGGGAAGCAGGCAACGACACGCTAAAATCTAAGGTCCCCGAATCGGATAGTCTCTCCCACGTGGCAACCTGATCAGATCCTGCACGTCACCTCTCCGTCGTACACGAGGCACGCGAGGTAGATCAAATGCTTGATAGCAATAAAGATTGGAAGCTGGCCTTCTTCCGGTGAATAACATCTGCAGACAGCGGCCGGCAGCACGAAAGTCGCGCACTGAACACACTGTTTACCTTTCGTTTTACCACACCTTGAGCATTGATCAGACGAACTCTTGTATGCAATCAAAGCTCAGCAAATGCTGCCGCGTCACGAGTTAGAGAAAGAGATTCGTGAAATTCTCGGCCCAGACAAAAAGAAAGTCTCAGGAAAATCTGGGGTACAATTACCTGTGGTTTCCGCGTTCCGCAGGCTGGCCTCTCGGCCTTAATTTCAGTCATGCATCCAGAACATGAGACTTTGAAAGCTCAGTTTGTCGCCAGATTCCGTGAGAGATGTCTCGGTCCAACAATAACTAGATAGACTAATAGTTCCGGAAGACATGGTTTGTACATAAGAAAAGAAAGTTGCCGATGAGATGTTCCGCTGTCGACCAGGTCACCGAATGCCACCGAACCACAGGAGCACAGGCGAATCATTCTAGTCTTCTGTTGGCATTCGATCTTCTGCCTTGGGCGCACAACAGATCGAGCTCGGAGGCTAGAAACAGACACGTATAGGCGCTCGTGGATAAGCCTCCAAGAATAACCAACAGGAAATCAGCAACGGTCAAAGTCGTTCGGAGAAACAGAACAGCCTAGACAACGAGCCCACAGGCCAAATTCGAGTTTCAGAATACCGGTGACGGGCCAGTCGTAAATCACGACCCTGATGAAAAACCAAGTCAGAGAGAAATCGTTCGTAGTCAGCTCCATAACATATGCCTTAGGCCAGAGATCGAGAACCTCAAAAATAGTCTAAAGCAGCAACTCTGCTCCCTTCCAACGGAGCGAACATTTCGGTGACAAGTTGACTTGAGAGATCCTCAAACAGCAACTCCCGGACATAGTAAATCCGAAGCCTTAAAAGACCCTTACCGACCACAGCAAGCGAAATGGGTACGGGAATCTCCAGAAATCTGGTTGATGTGTATATGTACTCACCATTTATAATACCGCCACTTCTGGTACCTCGTAAGTAAGATCGCGGAGTTGGCCAGAGACTGCCGCCCAAAGCCGCCCGATGTTGAATATTACGAGGCGCTGATCGGCATGCGCCCATTCCGACAATCATCCAGGCGAATTGCGGAACCGACAAGTCGCCACCAATACACGTTCTTGATGAAAAAAAAAATGGGCCGCAGATATGACTGGCCTGGTGCATGCACCAAAGAGTCATGGTTAGGCTCGGTTCGAGGCATAACAATGCCCTAATTCATTTCTCTGCAACCCTGCAACGGAAAAATGAGCCGATTGGATGGTTAAATCAAGAACCGCCCACCAGCTGAAGGAGGAAAATTTGACCGAAAAAAAAAAGTTAACCCGAGTTGCGACTCGCCACTGTGATTACATGTGCAACAAAAAATTTTATACCTTTTCACAAGCTTTTCGGATATCCGTATGGTAATTTTCTTCCTGAAAGTTGGCTGGAATGTGGCTACAGTGTTGTGACGGGAACTTCTGCTTTGAAGCACCCTAATGGCAGATGATGCTGAACGTTCGAGACAAAGAAGGCGGACCATGAAAGTGCTCCACGGGTCGGACTTCGAAGCTGAACCAACCAATAGGGGCAGTTTCTCGTATTCTGCTTACCACCACTAAAGCTTATCTCTCCAATAAACTGACACGCGGAGCGACTTGGATTAAACTTGGAGCCTAACCGTTTGTACTCGACCTTTGAAATCTGTCTAGCCGTCTTGACCCAGCAGCTAAATGCACCTGTCTTTTCAGCGCGTTTCTGGTTCAAATAGCTTATCTTGTTCTAGACCTGGACCCTCTTACTGTTTACATGCCTGTTAAGGTGTGTGCTCAGTATGGGTAGAAAGACTACAAGATATACTCACGTCCTCAAACGGCCGATGTCATACCAACTTGCCACAGAACCGAGTGCGATATAGAGTGCGACGGCTCCTTCAAAGTGACAGTAGCGGTGGCTATAACTACTCTCCTTTAGTCCTTGGCTACGTTTATGCGCGAGGTCGAAGTCACGACGCCCCTACAATCACAACCCTCTTTCTTTGCGGTACCTGATCTGAGATACTTAGTGTACTCTCTGAAGGAATTCCACCGATTCCATACCCAGGATCCTTCCAGTCCTCCAATGGATCTCTTCTAGACCAGAAACCGATATTTTCAGCATCCTATCGCGAGAGCTCTCCGTGATCTCTAATCTCAGCCTCTCTTTGCTCTTTGCAGCTCCTGGCAAATCCGTACACGTTCCGAACACCGTGGTATCAGGTAGCTCTTCCTCGGACATCGGTTCCAAACATCCTATTGGTCTGAGCGTGAGCAGGTCTCTGATTCGTTGGATCCTACATGACATTAAGCAGAACCTGAAGGACAGCACTGGGCTTTTACTGTGAACTCTGTCTTTAGCTGATGTCGTTTCTAGGCCATCTTCTTGACCGAATCGTGCTTTGCGAACGTCATCAACCTTGTCTCGTCAATCTCCTGCCGATGGCTGCCGTAGATGACTTCTGGGCGATGCACATTATGATATCCCTGTCCGCGGAGACATAGCTTTTTATACTAGGAATACCATATTAGCTTCTGTCAAACCCCAAGGCCTTGGCTCACTGGCTCTAGAGATTAGGAAGGCTGGCCGTGCTATGCAGCTCTCTGGGTTTTTGTGTCATGAACAAGATATTACACTTCGGGAAGGAAATGGAATAGTGGTTCACGTGTGCAAACGCTGGCGCACGGGACTCAGCCTGCAATTATTTAAATATCGATGTGAAAATTTCTGGCTGAAGACGGTCACCACTGTGATCCATCCTTGTTCATCTTTTGGGCAACGAAAACTACTATGAGGGACGTATTATTACTGCAAAGTACAGAGCTTGTGACGACAACACGACGACTGGAGTGGGGGTATCATATCTAAAAGTACGTCTTATCTCTCTAGTATTGAACCCGACCATCTTTCTATGTTTCTCAGTGGAACAGGCATGGGATCTCTGGACCACGTGCTGAACAATCTTCGCTATCAGTGCTGCAATGGCCAACACCCCAAAGGATCCAATCAGAGGACCGAGTATCCTGTGACGGACTGCCGTTTCAATCCAGTCGGATCTATGCCGACGTGGGGGTGCTCGTGTCCAGTCATTGGCGGGAATCCTCGCTATGCGCGTTCCATCTGGAAAGTGCAGCACGAGATTCCGCGCCCTGTCACCTGGAAAAATTCCGTCAGAACCTAAGCCGCGCTGGCTGTACCAACTCACGCAAGACGGTTCTCCACCTCGCGAGACTGAAATACGACCCAGCACCAGGCGGGATAGTAGTAGCGTAAAGTGGCAGAAAATGTCCACCCGCGCGCTGGCCCAACGAAAGGACGTGAAGGTCCCCGATGAAACTAAATGGATTGTAGGCTGTAACTGGGTATGCTATCGCGTTGTTTGGGCTACTAGAAGAGCTGTCCTGCCTTTGAGGCCCTGGGTCGACTTCTGAGGTGATGGCGGTAGCTTGAGTTCCAGTGGAAGAGAATACGCCCGAGAACCAGTTGGCAGCGCCTACCAAAATGTTTCCAACGAAAGCCATGTTGGATCTGATGATGGCGAACGCGAATGTACGTACTACGTTTTGCTGGAGGGAAGTTGATATGTCTGACCGCCTTTTTTAAGAGGTTTAGAAGCGTGGCTTAAGATATCTCCCATTTATACTTGCACAGCATGGAAACCTACATAGCCAAATTTCCTTCCCACACGGGGGCAACAAACGGATCTTCATACGTAAAGAGCGACGAGGCTGTGGAATACTAAAATGGGCGCTTATCCCAAAGTCTCTTGTAAATGCGCCATTGAGCAAACCGGCTACTTGTTAAGTCGCATACCTACGTTGCGGCAAGGCATTAGCGCCTTAAAAAATATTTTATGTAGTATAAGAAATGCTGTATTTAGTAGGAACCTTTTCTCTTCTGAAACCTGACTGGCACTTTATATCATACGTTCTTAGAGCGGCCAAAAAGACAATCAAAACGAAGGACAAAGGCTTAAATCAAGGGAAGGAGTGTAGCAATGTACCCTTCACTCCAGGGCTAAGGGGAATAGAATTGGATGTGAACGCCGACTGGTCTCCATAATCATAGTACGGCCTAAGTTTGTCGACCCAAGTATCGTCCTTCAACGAGACAGTCGGAGAGCCGACCCGACGGGGTCTAATAACTCCCAAACCGTGTGTTGGCAGACTTGAATAAAAATGGTACTCAATTAACCTAATACTGCGCTTGATGAACCATCATCATAGAATCATGTCCTGACAGTGGCAGTGACAATTGAAAGAATACGGCCGGTACTAATCATGTCTCCGAATGGGATGGGATGAGACCTAACCCGTCTAAGTAACTGGGAGCGCATTGTCTATTATCAACGAAGAAGGTACGAGAGGAGCACCAAAACCAGCAAGCAACACACTGGATTGATGTACTATGGCGAAGACATGTCTATAGGTGGTAATACCAAGCCTGATTCCGAAGACAAAGTAAGCGTACGTCTACATAGATATTAGTTTCAACGATCCTGAACCAAAAAATAGATAAGGGAATGTGGGTGGGTAAGAAGGCCGAGACAGCAACGGTCTTCAGAGTTGATTAACGACAAAACCGAAGGGTATAGGGTAACAAGGTTTTCGGAATAAAGCGTCTTCAAAGTCCACGATCGTGAAAAGCCCAGGCGATCTTCACATATGGAAATCGCCGGCGGCATTCATAATTTTAGACCTTGTTGCGGCGGAATCTCGAGAAGAAACCGCCTTTTTTGGAGGTCATGGGGTATGAGGTAGTAGTTGCGCCTGACAGGCGTTCGCGACGACGGCCAAAGCACACAGTGCATCCAGCCAAAAGGCAAAGGATGAGGGAGACGAAAGTCATCCAGAAGCCTAGAATATCGACAAACAGAGGCAAAGAAAATGTCAGCATGCGATCATAACCGAAGAGGGTGCAAGAATGTCAAGAAGACGATGTAGCCCTGTGAGAAAAAAAATGGTGACGAACCTGGTCCTGTAATGGTGTGAGCTCCGATTTGGAGTTTATTCATTTCATGCCTGGCAAGTCCAAGAAGAGCGATATCGATGGCGAACGCGATGAGGGTCAAGAGCGCTGCCAAGAAGGAAACAAGCGATGCAATGAGCGTGACGGTGATGTGGGTCGACACCGAGAATAGCAGCGCCAGCAAGGTGGCACCAGTGGCTGAAGAAAACCGTCGAAGATCAGGCAACCTGGAAGGGGGTAAAACCAGAGAAATGACTGACCGACTGGGTGAACGGCAAGACCACGAGTCCAAGATGAATCTACCAAGGCTGTCACACTGTGCGCTGGGTTCTGAATCTCGAAGCTATAGGCGTGACCTTCCGGTTGACGATATGAAAATTAATGAGCGGACTATCAGCGAAGAGGGGCTCTCACCAGTTGGAAGGCATGTGCGGTCACCCTTGAGATCATAGTAGCATGCAGACCTTTGAGCGGTGTTAGTACACGTAGTGCACCCTTCATATGCGTGAGCCAGCTCACCAGATACCAAACTGCGCGTACAGAATGTCTTAGAAAGTTGAACTAGAGACAGGAGATCACGAAACGTACTCTAACTTCCTCTATTCCTGAAGAATTCGTCTGAATTTGCTGGATTTGTTGCCCATCCCCGAAGTGAGTCCGAACGACGTCGAGCGCTGGCAGGTATGGCAGGGATATGGACACCAGGAAGCTGAGGACGAAGGCGCAAAAGAGGAAGACGACTCCGGGGATGCAGAATGCGCGAGACATGATGGTGGTACGAGTACAGGTCGAAGGAAGGAAGGGGTATAGGGGGTATGAATTAGGTACGTGAAGGATCAGGTTAAGTTTTTCTGGCTCCAAGACGACTGTCAATTCATCATTTCCGCATGACCTCTTTTTTTTTCAGTATATTTCACACGCCCTAACGCATGTCTCGTCTTGCCGGAACAGATCGATATGGATACCTCATACGATAATTTCAGGTAAGTTTTCCTGTACGTAGATTCTACTCGAAAGACCCAAGGCCTTACCAAGGCCTCGTGTAGTTGATTCGACCAAAATAGACAAGGCTGTGCAAGCTCCTGCAGGAACTTGGCATAGATGAAGGCCGTGATGGAGCAGCCCTTAGCCGCGATGTTCAGATAATAAATCAACTTTCAGCATAATCTGAAGTATGGTTTGTGGTTCGCATTGGTCCAGGTCCAGGACTCCAGGTGGTGTAATAAGTGCATGTCATGCACTGTAAAAAGTGGGTTGCAAGACCTGTATTACAGTAGTTGAAATCGACACCTGAAAACCGATCAACAGCAGGGAGGCTCAACCGTACTTACGCTTCAAGGCTTCCGCATATTTCTATGTAGCATCGCAGTTGTCGAAGATAGTGAGTTGATAGTGACACGGCGGACAATCAACTGTCAAGTCGGCCGACTACTTGTCCTGTCAAATACTCACGGAAGTTACCTGGCAAGTATTTGCCGGTCACACCGCATTTGTCACACAATAACTAACTATGCCATTGGGCAGAGTGTGACAGATGTAATCGTGACGGCGAGTACTCGGCACAAGACATTCCACATAACTTGACAGGACAAGTCTCCGGCACAACTCCGGCCGACTTGACATTTGATTGTCCGCCGTGTGAGGTCAGATCATTCAAGGGCGCGTCCATCGTGGACCGGAATCCGGGCCGTTCATCGAATCACGTGTACGTCCCAGCCTTCTGACGCCGGTCCAGGCCCGTTCCTACTCCGGGCTCCCATACCTCCACGAAACGAGAGGCTTCACTGAGCTAGATTCCATCTAACAACCGTCTAGTTACCACACAACTCTGCGAAGTATTTCTATTACAGTAATCCGTTCTTCAAACCATCTCTCTCGATTACTTACTCAAACAGGCGTCATTTTCTTATTTCGTCAACATCAGCAACATTGCAGAGCCTCTTTTCACCCCATCCTCAAGAAGTCTTCCACGAGAAGACGAAAGTATAGGAGAGGAAGTCAAGTTATATGTGTACCCGTTGTCGCTAAATTCCCCACACCGCCAGTAGGAGCTCCAGATCTTTAATCAATTTTTGGGAATCGAAGATTCACCTCAAGCCATTGAAATCGATGTGCTGTCTAGCTTAACTCCGTTACAGGCCTTCTCTACATGCGACGTGGATGTCCTGACAAAGGCCCCATGTATTTTTATTCCTGCTCTGAATTTACTCCATTCGCTCAAGATCTGTCTATCAGTGCAATTGGCTTCCTCTTGGGACCCCCATCTGCGTCAAATACGCCGCCGGTTCACAAGAGTACGCATCCATCCTGGACAAAAAAACCGAATGACTCTTCCGGTCTATTCTTGACCCAATTATACACAGCACTGGCCCGCCAAAAATACTGAAGTCGCCTCCGCACGGAAAATCGTCGGTCCGTTCGCTAAAGGTATGTTATACCCTCTCCTTCTTCCTCCTCCTAAAGAGCGTCGATTTTCTCAATATATCCGAATAATTCCACGCCAATTTTCTTCTACATCTACAAGCGTCCTCCCTTGTGACTCCGCCCCACAGGCCTTCCATGCGTCCAGCTGCACTGAACTCGTTGGCTGATGACACGAAATGGTCAAATTGGCAGACCCTTTTGGTTCTTTTTCTCGAACAACCTCGATGGTGGGTCTTAAAGTGCGCTTAGACTGAAGATTCAAATAGGACGCTGACGAAAAAGTTTGGAACCCAAACGCCTTTCCCATCGCTTTCTATCTTTTTGTAAACGCGGCCAAGCACTCAGGCACCCCAAAACTCGTTCATCAAGATGTTGAGAACCACACTTCTCTCTCTCGCGATGTTTGCAATGCCAATTTATGGAGCTGGTGTTCGTCCAGGTCAGATAAAAAACTTAGTCACCTTCGGCGACAGTTATACGGATGTCGTCGTCGTCTCCAACGGTGGTACACAATGGCCCATTTACGCGGCAGGCTATGCTCACGTTAACCTCTTCCCATTCGCCCGCTCTGGCGCAACATGCTCGAATAATATCACCTTCAGACCGTTCCCTTCTGTTTTCGAGACCCAGCTTCCAATGTATTTTAACGAATCCGGTACTAGCCCGACGGGGAAGAAGACGAAGGGGTCTGTCAATCTGGTTCCTGCAGAGACTATATATACTCTCTGGATCGGAACAAATGACGTTGGATCAAATGCACTTTTGACTGGGAGTGACCAAGCGAGCTTGGTGGATGTAACCCAGTGCATGATCAACTGGGTAACGACACTTCACGCTAGTGGAGCGAGGAACTTTTTATTCCAACATGTGCGCCATAAACCTTACCAGCATAAAGCATTGCTGATTTCAACGTGCAGATGATTCCCCTAGAAACAGTGCCTCTTTATGCACCTGTTTCTTATCCTGATCGATACTGGACCGCCCAGCGCAACACGACTGAGTGGAGTGTATTCATGAAGGAACTCGTCCTCTCCGGAAATCAATTGACAAAGCTCATGCTAGAAGCTCTGGCTCCCAAACTTTCTGACTCCCACATCGGTTCGTATCTATCCCACCTTTTCCGGAAGTAACTTTAGCTCATTACTGGCTCTAGGCATTTTCGATTCTCATGGCCTTTTCACTGACATGCGCGCTCACCCGCAACTATACTTGAACGGCACTGCCCCTCTTAACGTAACGGGTGCAGTCCAGGCGTGCGTTTTCCAGCTGAACGAATCCACGAGCGACACAGGAGATTGTACGATCGCAACTGGCTCGGATAGAGACAGCTTCTTATGGCGAGTTGAGCTTTTCTTTTCGTTCATGTAAATTTAAATTGTTTTTACCATTTTAGGTTCGATGAACTCCATCCCAGCGAGCAGGCAGATCGAATTGTCGCCAAAAATATTGCTCAAGTTATTGAAGGTCGTCAAAATGAGTGGACAACTTGGTTGAGCTGAATGATATCGCACCAGGCCCTTCTTGTATCTTTATTTCATTCGATAACAAAATGAGAACATCTGTATCGGCAGCTAAGGTCTTCTTCCACCCGCCAAGACTCAAGGCAGCGCTACGAGTAAGATGGAGTCCATACACTTTATTCAACTGGAAATCTCAAGTACGGTAGTCATGCCGGAAAAAATGATGTTGATAACCAAGTCAGCGGTGGATAGAATTATGACGGACCGAAAATTATCCCCTTGCTCTGCAGCCTTGGGAGTTTGTTTTCAAAAAGCGATAGAGCCTCTTCGCAATGCTCTTCATAATCCCTGATTGGCTTATGATTGGAAATCCTGGATTTCTTGATCACAACCACCACTTTTGAAGGTTGGGATGTGCGACACTGGTCAACGCCGCATCGAGCTTGTCCATCGCCATGTCGAGACAGTCATTTCATCTGGGAGGACATGATAATCGCAAACGATTTCCAGCACCTGAAGTTTGCTTTCAACAACCACCGATTGAATCATATTTGTAAGTTTGGCGATATAATCCTTGTCCAAAGGGGTAGAAACGGATAGGAAGGTGAGGACAGGCATGACGCTAAGGTCGATTATGTCGAGGCATGTTTCCACAAATCCTGTATAGATAACTTAGCTCGCCTTTCAATGTCGGTAAAGGAACTGACCATAGTAAGGGTAGACGTCCATTTCAACCTCTGCAGAGTTGCTCCAGCCATGCGAGCCACCTCGAAGGTATCTTCTGCCATTTCAGGGTTCGTCAGAGTGATCGTTAGGTCCCTAAGGCACGTTTTCTCTGGAATAGAATGATACAAGGATCCTGAGGCTGCGGAAGAGTCGGAAGAACATAGAATGATTAAAAAAAGCGTCAATTTTGGAATGCCGATCAACTGTATCAGTTCGGTTCGCGTCAATTCCAATCCATGTAATTCCAGGTGCTGAAGGGTTGAAATATGAAAGAATTGAGTAAGGGATGCTTTGATTCTAGGATCTTTTTTGTCCAATCCCAGTAAAAGGAAGAATTAACGGTTAAAGTTTCTAAGCCACAAGACCGTGCATGATGTCTGCTAGCTTATTTGAAAACATTGTTCGATAATCTTGAACCTCGTGCATATTGTGCCATGTTATTGGGTAATAATCAAGCTGGAAACGGCGGATGCACGAGGAGATATGAGGATGTGATGCAAGGAATGATAGGAATTGAGATGAGGATCCTGTTTCGTGGTTATCGTTTTCATTGAAGGTGATTGTTACATTTCGAAACAGAATCTTTCTAGCGATGACCGTGAAGAGCCTGCATGCGAGTGCACAGTTCTTGAGGCCCTCCCATGTTATGAATCGAAGCTCATCAAAAACGTTTTCTAGGAGCTCGAGAGCGAAAGTGGGGTGAGAGTCTGACATGGCTGTCGGAAGCAAGGAGATAATGCCTCGCGAGTTCAACAACGAACCAAGACTTACGTATTTACGTTGATTGCTTGGAATCGGATAAGTATAAAGGGAATAGCCGGACACCCAGCAGACAATGTGATTCATTATGTTCTACAGAGACAAAGTACGGGAGACGAAAGAGACGTCCGGACATTATACTCAATACGGGCCAGGCCAAGGGGGTACTGGGATATAAATTGGTCAACTATCCTCCATATTTTTTCTAACGGCCTCCTCGAACCAACCGCCCATTCACGTGATTGATCTGCATATCTAAATTAGGAAATATGACATCATCGCCATGCTACTTTTCCTCCTCATCCACTCTTGGACTTCGTACAAGCCTCGCAAGCGGCAAGCCCAATTGTGCAGTGCTTGATCTGCGGATATACATATTAGATGGTACTAGAATGGACTGCGAAGTGTAGATTTCATTGCTCTCCTATGCCTGTAGTCTGGGCTATGTTTCGTCTTATCTTGATCTTATCTGATCATTATATAATAACCTCCAATATCATGTCTACAGACTAGTTATTACTTTTTCTCTATGAAATATGTTGGGGCGTAGGCAACAACCCGAGTATCCGACATTCAGTCAGAGATTGAATACTTACCTTAGATAGTAGGTATGATCGAGATTGTAGTATATAAACAGCCATCCGAGAAGGACGGAATGCAACTGTTCTTGTACCCGAATCCTTACCTTCCTTAAAGGGAAGTCAAAGGGTTTTATTAAATGCTACATATGTAGACTACACAGTTGCCAAAGGGTTATGGGCCCTGGGCTTTAACAACTTCAAGAGCATTTAAACCCTTGCGAATTTGAAGCGAACAGCGACATCAAATCAATCAAGTCTATATTTATCAAGATCAAGATTCGCGATGGCAATTACCAAAGTCAACACATGTGTTGCTCAATCAATCACGAAGCTTCCGGAATTGCTCGGAGACAGCAACTGGATGGCCTGGAGGACCAGAATGGTTACAGCGCTAAAGGTTTGCTGTGTCCTAGAATATACTAAAGGGACTATTCCGAAGCCTGGGACAGATGCGTCTATGGAGGATTTAGATGCCTGGCACTTTAATGATTCTTACGCTCAATCGCTGATCCAGATGAACATATCTGATAATCAGCTTATTCACATGCAGAGCGCCCAGACTGCCAAGGAGATGTGGGATAATCTCGCATCAGTCCATGATGTCAAGGGCAGTTACGTTGCGATTTCTATTCTTCACAATCTATTTAAAAACTTCCGCAAATGAAGGTGATGACATCGTCGCACACCTTAACGTGCTCAAGAAGTTATGGGAGCGCTCTAATACTATGGACGAGAATAGTCAGATCCCCGACAATCAATTTAAAATTATCATAGCATCATCCCTGCCTCCTTCCTGAGACATGTTTACTGATCCATACATTAGTAAGCAGAAAGACCCAGAAGAGAACAAGTTGAAGCTAAAAATAAAGTCACAAGATTTCATCGGTATTCTAATGGAGGAATACCGACGCCGCCAGGAATGCAGTCTAGCCTCAGATCAAATAAATTATGTCAGTGGTCCAGGCCAAGGCCAGAAGCACAAACTTGCAAACCGCATTGGTGCGACGGCACATTCAGGTGCCAATGAAGAGAAATGCAAGCACTGCGGTCGTGATAATCACAAGACCGTCGATTGCAAATACCTTGGACAGGAGCGTTGCTCCCTTTGTGGATGGTTCGGCCATGGTGCCGGGAAATGCTGCCACAAGGGGAAGCCAGAGGGTAGCTCGGCCGAACAACCACAGAAGAAGCAGAAGGTTGGCCAGACCCATCAGACCACGTGCACGGAGACTCGGGATCCCCAGGAGGATGAGGCATCCGAGGATGGCATGGTAGCATTCATTAATAATATGGAAGATATTCAAGAAGACGGAACAGTAGCTTATAATTTTAGCAACTACAATCCCCATAATTATGCCGGAATAGATGAGCGAGTTATCTATTATGATTGGCTTGCCGACTCAGCAACAACTTCTCATGTCACGAATCAACGTGATGCATTTATTACATACAAGCCCCTGAAGAACGCAGTAGTTCAAGGCATAGGAGACTTGACTACGTGCACTGTAGGGAAAGGAACTGTTGAGTTAGAATCAACAGTCAATGGACATAAATATATTGTGAGGATTGAAGATGTCCTTCACATCCCTAATAACTGCAACAATCTTATCTCACTCAGCAGATGGGATGCCAGTGGCAGCCATTATCTTGGTGGGAATGGAGTATTATCCCTGCTTACCAAGGACGGCCGGCTGATTGCAAAAGGAACAAAAATAGATAATCATTTATATCGCATGGTGATGCACATGCATAAACCCACGAAACAACAAAGTAATATACGTGCATCTACAGAACAAGTAAATAATGCCGTAGAGGCAGCGCAGAGCTGGGAGGTATGGCATAGACGTTTTGGCCACATAGGATACAGCAGCTTGCAGCGTATGATGCAAGGTCAGCTGGTTGATGGTTTCCATGTGGACGATAGAATGCCAAAGCCAGACTGCCAAGCTTGTATGGAATCAAAGCAATTTATAGCTCCATTTCTGAAGAAGGCGCAGCGGCATGCAACGAGGCCCGGAGAGCTGACCCATATCGATCTCTGGGGCAAGTGCCAAACAGCATCAATCCATGGCAATCAATATTACATTAGCTTTGTGGATGATCACGCAAGGCACATACACGTGCGCTTTCTAAAATTAAAGTCAGATGCAGCACAAAATATTAAAGACTACATTACAAGGTTAAGGGTCAAAGGCATGCAACCCCACGCTATTCATATAGACGGCAGGGGAGAATTTATTAATACAGATCTTCAAGATTGGTGCAGAACTCAAGGAATAGACCTTGAGCAGACAGCACTATATTCCCCCTCGCAGAACGGCATTGCAGAATGTATGAACCACACGCTCATGGAATTAGCATGTGCAATGTTGAATGTGCGGCGCGTCCCGGAATTCCTTTGGGAATTAGCTGTGGCACATGCAGCGTACTTATGCAATCAAACCCATATGAAGGCTCTCCCAAACAAGACTCCGTTCGAGGCGTGGACATGGCAATGGCCGGATGTTTCTCATCTCTGGGAGTTTGGGGTGCCTGTATGGATACTCAATCAAGGTTCCCATCAAGAATCTAAATTAAGACCCAAGTCAAAACAGTTTTTGTTCATCGGATTCGACGATGGGTCAAAATCAGTTTTATATTACAGTGCTCAGAGTAGAAATATATTGAAATCAAGGAACTTCCATTTACTGATGCTTCCCGACCACCCAGCCCCCACGGAATCGATTGGCATAGAGGTGCCCGATGTACGGCCTGAGGGGGAGCAGGAGGTGAACGTGCCAAAATCAAGCACAGATCTGTCGGCGGAGAATAGGTCACCAGAGATAACCGATGAGCCTAGTCAGAGGAAACGAAAGAAGCTGGATGATCTGGAAGAAGATTCTGGGAATAGTGAGCCCAGAGTGCTAAGACCGCGGAGCAGAATAGATTATGCAAGATTACACAATCCGTTCCCTGATGAGACAAATGAGGCCGTACTCACATCATCAGATATTGTGAATGTGATCACAGAAGTTCCCCTTGGAGGCGATGAGCCAAAGACGATCCATGAGGCAAAGAGGTCCCCAGAGTGGGAACATTGGGAAGCAGCCATAAATGCCGAATTGGATCAATTAAAGAAGATGGGTACTTGGGAACTCACTGACCGGCTGGCAGATGCAGTCCCAATAGCTAATAAATGGGTACTCACAAAGAAGTATAATAAATTAGGGGAACTAATTAAGTACAAAGCGAGACTAGTGGCTAAAGGATGCGCGCAGAGACCCGGACAAGACTACAATGACACATTCTCTCCAGTTGTGCACTTAGAGATGATCCGCGCAATATTAGCACTCGTTCCTGTAATGAAGTTTAAAATTCAGCAGTTGGACGTAAAGGGCGCTTACCTTAATGGAATACTGAAGGAGCGGGTCATTATGCGCCAGCCCGAAGGTTTCGGTGATGGCACTGATAGAGTTTGCCGATTGATTAAAACCATTTATGGTTTGAAGCAGTTGGGCCAAGAGTGGAACCACGAGCTAGATCACAGATTAAAGAATATAGGCTTTCAAGCACTATGGAGTGATCCGTGCGCCTATGTCAGGGGGAGTGGTCATACTAACGACTTGGAAATTATCACAGTTTGGGTCGATGATCTATTAGTGTTCACCCTCTCTGACGAGTGCATGAAGAAGTTTAAAAGTGAATTGAATTCTATATTGGACCTTACAGATCTTGGGGAACCAACAAAGATAGTTGGTATTGAGATTACTCAAACCCCGGACTCCATTACCATCTCACAAAGGCAATATATTGAAACTATTCTATGCCGTGAGGGTATGGAGAAGTGTAATCCAGTTTCTACACCATTGGATCCAAATATAGTGCTCGAACTGAACCCCGAAGGATCAGATGGAAATAGAAGCAATTCTTATGTATCATTAATCGGTTCCCTTCAATATCTGGCAACCGCCACAAGGCCCGATATAGCTTATGCCATAAATAGATTGGCTGCCTTTACAGCAAATCCGAGCATGGCTCATTATACGGCAGCTAAGAGGGTCCTCAGATACTTAGCTGGGACCAAGAATTATGGTATCACTTATACAACTAAACCTCATGAATTTCAGAGGAACAATCTAGCCTTTGGGTACTCAGACGCCGGCTTTGCAAACGCCAATGACAGGAAATCTATTTCTGGGTACGTGTTCCTATCTCACAGAGGAGCGATTACATGGGGATCAAAGAAGCAGTCCACGATCGTGCTTTCCTCTACAGAAGCCGAATATGTGGCATTATCCAAAGCATCTAGGGAAGCCATGTGGCTCCGTGCTTTATATGAAGAATTAGGCTTTGAGCAGAAAGAACCAACTCTCGTTCTGGGAGATAATGATGGTTCTATTGCTATGGCTAAAAATCCCCAGTTTCATAAGAGGGGTAAACATATAGATATAAGATGGCATTGGGTTAGAGAGAGAGTCAAAGAAGAATCAGTGTGTATAAAGGACTGCCGAGATCCTCAACAAATGGCAGATATATTTACTAAGCCTTTACAGAGGCCCAAGTTCATTTGGCATGTTGCCGAACTCGGATTATCAGACTCCTTGGCTTGAGGGGGAGTGTTGGGGCATAGGCGACAACCTGAGTATCCGACATTCAGTCAGAGATTGAATACTTACCTTAGATAGTAGGTATGATCGAGATTGTAGTATATAAACAGCCGTCCGAGAAGGACGGAATGCAACTGTTCTTGTACCTGAATCCTTACCTTCCTTAAAGGGAAGTCAAAGGGTTTTATTAAACGCTACATACGTAGACTACACCGTTGCCAAAGAAATATACATCCAAGACTTGCTCTGTGCATGAATCCACTTTGGTATGTCACTTCTGAGCCATATTTCCTACCAATTTTGTGCCCTATGGAGGGTATTCCCAAAATTTTCTAACGGCCTGACGGCCGAACCAACCGCCCGGGGTACGTTCCGGGATTTACGGCCCGGGACCCCCTTGGGCCAGGCGCCAACATTGTCAGTGTGAGGCTTGAATATCAGCTGGATACTTCAAA
>JADNYJ010000547.1:0-20998 GCA_015501075.1 Gymnopilus junonius | reverse complement strand
CATATATTGTTTCATTAATCAATCACGCTCTCTACTCTGCTCTCTCGTCCCGATCCGACTCCGAAATTCGAGACAACGTCAGACAACGGAGCGCAATACACACGTTGAAGCTGAAGTCTCAACCCTACGTCTACATACGTTATGCTAAGACCAACTCCGACACTGACGTACTCCAACGTAGCTCCGACGTGGATCTTCCTCTGCCTACTCCGCTCTTCCTTTCGTCTAGAACTTAACAGTCTGCATATCTATCTTCAATTATAGATCTTCTAATTATTCCAGCTTTGAAATTTCTTCCATAGATAGTAGTATTCAGAAAGGACTATTATACACTTAAAGAAAATCAATACTATTCTGGTATATACTTACTATCCAAAAGGTCAAGTAGAATAAACTATGCATATACTAAAGATGAATATGAAATTACACCTCACATATAGCAACAGCTGCTTCATGTGAATTCTACAAAAGACAATAGCAGGAAAATATTAATTATATTCTTTAGATGCACCCAGGAATATTCTAATGTACAACTAGTTGATACTGCAAGCTTAGATAGATCCTCATATATCAATGTCTATTTTTCTCTACAATGCAGAGGCCAAACTATAACAAAGTACATATCAGCAGGTTCAGTTTGAGCCCTAGATTCTATATATATCATCAGACTTGAGGGAACAAATGAATTAAAAGCAACAGAAGTAAAATAATCCAAGTTTGATGAGAAATCTATTAATAACACTCACCTATGATAGTAATACTAGTTGTTGAATTATTACATAGCTTATAGTAGCTTAATAGACACATATATATCAATAGATTGGTATTGAACTATAGAATCTATATTTGTGTTAGAATTAGAGAAGAGAGTTAACTACAAGTACAGAATTGTTGGTTAATGAAAAATCTATTAATAACACTTACATCTATGGTACTTTAGAGGCTCATCCAAATGTTTAAAACTGCATCCATCCCTTGCAAAGCTCTTTTGGCTATAAAAAGCACTCTATCTGCTTTGTAATTATATCTAGAAACCAAATATACATTTAGCTTTCTAAAATCCCTGAAAAAAAAACATGCAAATGACAAAATACATATCTGATGAGCAGATAGTGAGCTTTTACTGCTTTTAAATTGATAGATAATGAGATAAGATATAAGATATAGATAAGATAATGAGATAAGATATAAGATACAGATAAGATAAAGATAAGATAAGCGATAAGATATACAATTAGATAAGCAGTAAGATATAGATAAGATAAAATAATTAGATAGGATAAAGTAGATTAGATTAAATATTAATATTAATTATATATAAGCATTAATTAGATGTAAAATTTTGTCCAATATTATTTGTCTAGACATTACAGCCAACTAGATACAAAGACATGACAATATAGATAATCTGAAGTGAACTCTTGGGGCAACTGTTGGGGAAATTGTTAGGGTAATTCTTTGGGCAACTATTGGGGAAACTGTTGAGGAAATTGTTAAGGCAATTCTTGGGGCAACTCTTGGAGAAACTGTTGGGGCAACTGTTGAGGAAATTGTTGAGGCAACTCTTGGAGAAACTGTTGAGGCAACTCTTGGGGCAACTGTTGAGGCAACTGTTTGTTGAGGCAACTGTTGAGGCAACTGTTGAGGAAACTGTTGGAGAAATTGTTGAGGAAACTGTTGAGGCAATTCTTGGAGAAACTGTTAGGGCAACTGAAGGCCAAGCTGGTCCAATATCAGAGGCTGCCCCCTCTGGGGCCCCCTCCCATTCCCCTTTCCTTCCATCCCAAGTGCTCCTTCGCCTCGAAACTCCGGACACCAGTTCTGGGGTCCTCGACCCACGGATCACTTACTAATCATTACTTTGAGTGTGCAGTCACTCAGATGGCACCACAAACCTGGACCCGGGCTGCTTCAGGCCAGGGCCCAGACCACAGTCCCGGACCCTCTCAGGGCCTGACTAGACCCTTACCCCAGCAAGTCTAAAGGGCTGGACTTTGTCATGGCGGGCCCGATGCACCGCCAAGTTCTCATGGTGTTCAATGACTTCGAGCAGAAGAATGTCATACTTGCTACACTGGTTGATGAGGTCAACCAGATGATGGCTCTTGATCGATTCGACATTCGGATCACTTCTGCAGAACCCACCTATCATGGGTGGGCTCTGCACACCAACCACGTACCCATGACTGATGAGCTCATGCTCCTTTGGGGTGTGATCTATAATATTGTCCAAGGCACCTCTGATGATTATAAGGGGCTGACACCTTGGGTTGGATTGCCGATGTCCAAAGCCTTCTTGAAGGTTTTGGATGTCCCTTATTACTCAGATGTCTTTCAGAAGACTGTCACCACCATTGCCGACATTGAGAGAGTGCTCGAAAGGGCCCCTCTCTTCTCAGGCGCCCCTTTTGCGGGGCATGCGCACCTCGTACATCAATTGGCAAAGAGCTCTAAGTTCGACTGCTACTTCGAGATCTGGGACTCCCAGACTGGATGAACCATGAAGATGCTTTTCAACAAGGCCTTTCACTACAAGGATGAGCTGCTTTATGTAAAGCTGGCCACTGCCCGATGAGGTGTCCCCATGTGCCAGCACTGGGTTCATCTCACCAAGGATTGTAGGGCCCACCAGCACCACTGTGCAAGGTGTGGTGGACCTCATGCCACTGATGAGCATTGTGCTCTTGCACCTTGCTGCAACTAGCCCCCGCCGGACTTGGACGGTATGTGCCACCCCACCCCAGCAGGTGAGCCATGCCCCACAAGGCCCGCTGCCCCAATTGATGGGGCAAGCATCCTGCCACAGGACGCAATTGCAAGTTCTGGGAACACCACTTCGATCATGACTGGATCATAGCTAAATACTGTGAGGTACGTGATAAATGTGCACTCCGGACCTTGATGTCTAACTGTTAGAAGGACTGAAGTCCAGAGTTAAGAACTACTAAATACAAGGAGAAACTATGTACTACTCACCTGAAGTCCAGAGTTAAGAACTAAGGACTTCAGGAGGACTTAGCTACAATGTAACTACTCTGTGACATGTAACATATCATGTGAGAGTCACTCTAACATACCCCCATGACTGAACATGTCTCTAAGTCTACAAACAAGAGAGAAAGAGAAAAACAAGACAAGAAAGACAAGAAAAGATCTAAGATAACACACCCATTGATTCTCTGCAAAAGTGAACTTTGGGAGCAGGGAGAGACTTTGTCAAAGAGTCTGCAATCATGTCTGCTGTTGGAATGTAATCTGGAACAATCACACCTTCTTCAACCTTGTCCCTGAGCCAAAAATGTCGAAGATCAAGTTGCTTCATCCTCCCATGATGTTCTGGATTCTTTGCAACTGTGATTGCACTTTGGTTGTCCATTTTGAGGGTTGAAGGTCCAGTAGCCAAATAACCAAATTCACCAAGGATGTTCCTCAACCAGGCAATCTCTTTACCAGCTTCAACTGCTCCAAGGTACTCTGCTTCAGTGGTGGAAAGTGCAACAAGAGTTTGCAACTTAGAATACCAACTGATAGCTCCTCCAGCCATGATTGAGACATAACCAGCTGTTGATCGTCCTGAATCAATGCAGTCACCATGTGAAGCATCAGTGTACATTACAAAGGGCTCAGACATCGAATTGGTGCCAGAGTAAGTCAGCTTGTACTCCAAAGTTCCTTTGATATAGCGAAGCAGGTGTTTGAGAGCCTGCCAGTGCTTGAAACCAGGATTGGAGTTGTAGCGAGCCAAAAAGCCCACAGAGTAAGCAATATCAGGTCGAGTCATGGTGGCCAAATACTGAAGAGAGCCAACTGCAGACAGGTAAGGAATGGTTGCCATTTCTTGTTCCTCCTCAGGAGTGGAAGGGGACATAGAATGAGAAAGTTGGAGCTTGGGAGGAAGAGGGGTTTTGACAGGATGACATTTAGACATACCATACTTCTCAAGCATGTCCAGGATGAACTGGGCTGGTGGAGTGTTATAGTGTGCTTGGGGCGGTCTCTGCCAATGCCAATACCTAGTAGGAACCGAGTTGGGCCTAAATTGCGACATTTGAAGTAGGAAGAGAGTTGGGCAATGGTGGACTCAATAGCAGACTGGGATTTTGAAGCAAGGGTGATATCATCAATGTAGATAGGCATAATGATGCGAACTTCAGAGTTGGAGTAGATATAGACAGATCTATCAGCTTGAATTCGCTTGAAGCCCATTTCCTCCAGAACTCCATGTAACTTCTTGTTCCACTGTCTGGCTGCCTGTTTGAGTCCATAGAGCGATTTGCGAAGTCTGCAGACTGCATTGGGTCCTCCTAGATGAAAGCCTTCAGGTTGCTTCATATAAATCTCCTCATCCAAGTCACCATTGGGAAAGGCAGAGGTGATGTCAAGAGAGTGGAGTTCTAGATCCTCAATGGCTGCCAATGCTAAAATCAAGCGCAGCATTGCAGGGCGGAAGGTAGGTGCAAAGATCTCATTGTAGTCGATTCCTGGACGTTGTGAGTACCCTTTGGCAACAATTCGTGCTTTGAATCGCTCAATTGAACCATCAGCATTGTGTTTGACTTTGAATACCCAACCAGATCCAATTGCCTTTTGACCTTCAGGAAGATCCATAATTTCCCAAGTGTTATTCTCAACCAAGGAGTTGTACTCCTGTGTTGCAGCTTCACGCCATTGAGCTCCCAGAGGTGTCTTTAGTGCGTGTGTGAAGGAACGAGGTGTAGCATCATTTCCAGCAGCCAGAGCACCTTCTAAATCATCTTCATCATCTTCTGCCTCTTCAATTGCTTTAGAGAGCGGTTTGATCTTCCACCATTCACCAGGGGGTCTAATAACACGAGTAGTGCACCTAAGTGGCTGTGGAGTTGCAGGAGGCTGTATCTGAGCAGGAGGTGGTGGAGGCGAAGGAGTGCGAGGTGGTGGAGGGATTTCTGGACTAGGAGTGTGCTCAGGTGGTAATTTGGGAACTGGATCAACTTGGGGCTCATCTGGCTTCATATTTGTGTCCAAATCATCATCCTCCCCCAGACCTCGAGTGGTGGTGCAAGGGGTGCAGGAACAGCATTAGGAGCAGGGAGAACCAGTGGGAGAGGTGAACCAGATGATTTGAAACCAGGACCAATGCCAGGAAATGACCTTTCATCAAACTCAGCTCTTTCAGAGATGATAAACTTCTTTGTGGTTGGATTGTAGAACTGCCAGCCTTTGTATCCAGTAGGGTAGCCCACAAAGATGCACTTCTCCATGTGAGGTCCAAGAGGGGTTCGCTTGTCCTTCTGAATAAAGACATAGGCTAAGCATCCCCAAACTCTGAATGCAAAATGTCCAGTTTCTGGAGGCCAGAAGCAAGCATGACTGTTCTGAGATCCTGCAAGGTCTTTACACTCCCCCCCATATGTATAGAAAAATAACTTTAGTATCACAAAAATTTGAAATACACACTACCTTCTGTTGAATTTGTTCCTCATGCACAGTATTGCTATATATTGGTAGGCCACTAGCTTTTTTGGCTAAACCTATAGCTGTGCAGAGTGCAATACTAGGCAAATCAGATAAAAATCCATCTCTGATAAGGTCAAGGATACTGTGTACTGTCTGCCATATGTATGAGTTTGTTGAACAAAGAAATACCACTAGTTGCATCTTTGAAAAGTCTATAGATTTTGGAAAACATTTGCAACCCTTGGATAAAGAATGTTAATCAAACCAGGCTATTGAAGCCAGCCTATTATCTACTTCTATAAGAAAATCTCAGTCTCCCAAGTCTTCATTTCAGACATTGTCAGCTATTTTGACTTTATATGTAAATTATAAGGTAGACAAACCAAACTTATTGAAAAACTCAATCCTCATGGGAGGTGAATCAGCAACAGTCAGTCACTGGTAATACACCACAAGATAATTCTTTATCAATCAAAACTCTCTAGTGGATAGGGCACAAAATTTAGAGCTAGGGCGAGTTTGCACCATGAAAAATGCCTGAAGAAGAGCAAATTTTATTTGTTAATCTATAAAAAAAATATACACAATTTCTTAGGCAGAAAAGGCACAGACTGATGATACTAAGCATTATGAGATTAGAATACAGATAATGATATAGAGCTTGTGCCAAAGACTAGAGGTTTCAAGAAAAAAAATAATCTACCAAAAAATAAAAATCTCCAGTGAGCACATTCTATAAATGAGTGCCTGGCTCTACCTTGAAATTTTGATGAATCTCTGTAATGAGAAACTGAACATACCTATGTGCCCATTACTGTCTCAATTATAATTAATTACTTTATTATCCTAATTTTCCTACCATGGTTTATTTATGTGCAGCCCAGAGTCTGGCCATCATAGCTGTTCTGCACTATGGCAAACAAAAGTCCTACCTACATATTCTCAACCCAGTTCCAACCTAGTCCCAACCTAGTTCCAACCTAGTCCCAACCTAGTTCCAACCTAGTCCCATCTAGTCACAACCTAGTCTCACTTAGTCCCAAGTTAGTCCCACTCAATCCTATGGGAGTCCCAACTCAGTCCCCAACTCAGTCCCACCCAGTCCCAACTCAGTCCTAACTTAGTCCTACCCAGTCCTAACTCAGTCCCACTCAATCCCATGGGAGTTCCTGGGAGTCCCAACTCAGTCCCAACTCAGTCCTACCTAGTCCCAACTCAGTCCCATCTAGTCCCAACCCAGTCCCATCTAGTCCCAACCCAGTCCCACTCAATCCCATAGGAGTTCCAACCCCAGTCCCAGGGATTCTATGGAGTCCCACTAGACTCCCAAGGAGTCCCAGGGATTATGGAGTCCCATGGACTCCCATGGGAGTCCAGAGACAATTTGGGGGGGAGTGCTAAGTACTGGATCCTGTCAATCAAATCGTCCATAATGTTGACTTACTTCTTCCCACCCCCACTCTTCTTCTTACCACTCTCTTCTCCATGTAAGAGTGCTGCAATCTGCTGCTGAAGTAGTTTATTGGCCTCCTATGTAATATTGTAAGTATCAAGCTCATGTAAAGAAACCGAAGAACTGACCTTGAGCTTTACAAGCTCATTGCCTTTGCTTTCTGAGCTGTTTTCATCCTCTTCATCACTTGACCCCGACACATCATCATACCCCTCGAACTCCTCACCCTCTGTTTCACCCTCATGTTCAAGATCAGCAAACATTTTGATGGCTCTGGAGGCTGCCTTTGCTCTGTTGAGATCCTCAGCAAGGTCGATCTGCATCATGGTGTCATGCTTTCCTTCATAAGTTCTTCTTTGCATCACTTCTCAGCCTCTTGTTTAGCATTATCTGCAGTGATCTGCTCTGGAGAGTACTGTTTGTGCTTCTGGGTTGGTCTCTGGGCTGTGGTCTGAGTACGACTGTGTGCCGATTGTCGAGTAGGTGACACTGGCTTAGTTGCAGCTGTGCCAGGGGCCTTTCTGGCCTTCTTTGTTGGTGCTGCTTGATCAAGATCAGCTGAAGGTGGGCCATCAGCTTCACATTGGCATTTTGACTTAGTGATAGCCATTCTAGTTTCTTGGCTGCAACAGGCTCGCCTTCTGGTTTAGCATTGTGGGAGTGAGTATGCTTGGTCTTTTGGGTAGGCTGCATGGTCACCCCTGCTTTTGGCACCTGCTCACCATTGGCAGTAGCATGGGATTGGGACCAAGAGCCTCTGGTGCGAGGCATGAAGAAAGTGCAGTTCTATGGAAAGATGAGAAGAGGGCTGTGGGTGTATTGGAAGGAGTTTGACTGAATGGACTTGCAGGTGAAGTTCTGACATGTTTGTTTGTTTGCCCACTCTCTGGTATCCCTTTTTGCCCACAGAGGATAACACGTCTTCCATTCTGTTGGGGAGCACCCATTTTTTCCCTCACGACAGTTGTCTGATCCTTCTTTGCACTCCAATTTTCTGTCAGTTTTGCTATTGTTTGTATGTTTTACTGTTGTACTTTACATTTTTCAATTGGTGAGCCAGCCTCTGCTTGATGCTCTTCCTCCTATGCCTGAAAGTTTTCCCTGTACTTTCCCTGGCTGTGAGCACACCTTCAGCCAGATTTGCAGTCATACTCAGCACTATAATGTACACCATCACCCTCTATCCCCTGATTCTGAGCCAGATCCTGCATTCCAATTCCACATGAAGTACCACCCAAAACTAAATGGTATGTTGTTATGTTGTTAATTCAATGTGATAGACAGGGTTGACCCTTCATGTAGGTTTGCCATGTGATAGCGATGGCAAATTTCTGCTAAAATACACCATGCTGCCTCCAACTGTTGCACCTGATGCAAAACTGGACAACCCATGGCATCCTTTCAAGGATCAACTTGCCTTCGACTGGGCACACTACCATTTTATCGAACTCCAGTCATCAGAGAGTAAAATTAACAAGGGCCTTGACCTATGGCTTGTGGCGACCCTCAAAGCTGGGAGCAAGACCCCTCTACCTTGGTCTTCAGCTCAAGAGGTATATCAGACCATTGACACAATTCAGGAGGGCGATGCACCATTCAAGACCATTTACATCAAATATGGAGGTACTCTTCCTGATAATCCCCCAGCATGGATGATGCAGACATATGAACTCTGCACTTGGGATTCGCGCATCCTCCTCCATCATCAGCTTGCAACAACAGACTTTGTGGATGGCTTTAGTACTAAACCTTTTTGTAGGTTCAATCACAAGGGCAAACATGTGTGGTCAGATCTATTGTCTGCGGATTGGACATGGGAGGAGGCTGTGAGCATCGACATTTATTACAAAAATCAAATACTATCTAACAATGGTCTTGCTTTCAGGATACCATTGCAAAGGACAAGGCCATGCATGGTTCAATGCTGGTGCCTGTTATTGCTGGCAGTGACAAGATGACTGTCTCAGTTGCAACTGGTCACCAAGAATACCATCCAGTCTATCAGTCACCAGGCAACATCTCCAACATTGCAAGATGAGCTCATAGAAATTCAGTCCTTCCCGTCACCTTCCTTCCTATTCCCAAAGGTTTGGAGCTTTTATTTTCACCTTAATATTGCTATTCTGACTCTTGTTTACAGCCAATAAGTGCCAGAGGAAACATCCTGCATTCCAGCGCTTTGTCCAGCAGATGTATCACATGTGCCTAGCTTGAGTATTTGCACTACTTCACTCAGGAATGACCACACCGGAGGTGGTTCATTGTCCTGATGGACACTTCTGAAGAGCAATTTACAGTCTCAGGCCATATATTGCTGACTATCCTGAACAAGTTTGGTTAGCAGGAATTGTCTAAGGATGGTGTCCCAAGTACATCTATTTTGATCTTCCTGCTGCCCAATTAAATGGTGAACAAAACCAGGTGCGAGGCTGAACCGAAAGACTTGGATCGCAATCACGAACATACATGCCATCAATGCCATGAAAGGACTGACTTCATTATCAAATGTTTTGACCCAGGCACCACATGGGAGAAGTATGGAATATGAAGTGATGTCATTGTAAGTCTTTCCCCCTTTTCTCCTTTTTATCTTGCTGAGTGTAACCTATGTAGCCCTTCATGCATGATTTCCCTTGAGCAGACATCCATGTCCTTCTATCGCATGATCTACTTCATCAACTCATCAAAGGCACCTTCAAAGATCACCTTGTTACATAGGTCAATGAATATCTCCACATCAAATATGGTGAAAATTGTGCACTGGAAATCATCCATGATATTGATCGATGGTGTGTAATACCCAACTTACATACATTGTTTGTGACTAAGGAATGTTATCAGTATTTCTGCAGTTCTGCAGTATGCCGGGCTTCAATGTTCCAGTGAGGGGAGAGATTTCGAGCAGTGGACTGGTGATGATTCGAAGGCATTGATGAAGGTATGCAGAGTGTTTGCCTCCATTTTGGTCTGCTCAACTGATTCACACATCATCTTATAGGTTTACATCACTGCAATTGCTGGGCATGTGCCATCAAAGATGGTCCAATGCATGTCAACATTTATGGACCTTTGTTACATATTTTGACAAAATGCAATTACAAGTAGCAACATGGCAACTGCAGAAGTCCTTCTGAAGAAATTTCATGACCTGCGCAATGTCTTCATTGTCGAGGGTGTGCACTCATCAATTTCCTTACCATGCCAGCATGCCCTGCCTCACTACCTCACCTTGGTCCCATTATTTGGGTCTTCTAATGGGCTCTGCTCCTCAATAACTGAATCAAAGCACATCAAAGCTGTCAAGGAACCTTGGCACTGGTCAAGCCATTTCAAGGCCCTTGGTCAAATGCTCCAAACAATTATTCAACTAGAAAAATTGGCAGCTTTGAGGTGGAGGTTTCTGAGGGAAGGCAAACTGCATGGTAGCACAGCTGCATCATTTGAAATGCACACAGGTGAGATGGAAGAAAAAGGCAATGATGAAGTGATGTCTGATGGGGAATTGGGCAGACCAGAAGACGAGAAGGATCAAAGGTCTGATATGAATGGGCATTCCATGGTCGATGCTAGACCAGAGAACAGACCACAAGGGCTTTCATCCATTACTTTTGGGTCTTCACCAGGTATGTCACAGCTCATTTTCATTGCCATGTGTTCTTGAATCTGATTGAGTTGTGTAACTAGAGAGGCATTATCCCAAGGACCTCCTCAAACTTTTGGAGTACATCAATGAACCCACCTTTCCATCAGCATTCAAATCCTTTCTCTATTTGGTTCATCACCCAACATGTGCAATTCCAGAGAATTTGGAGAATCGTGTCAACTTCAGTGGTAAAATCCACATTTTTCATTCAGCCATGATGCATTTCTATGCACCCAGTGATTTATGTGGCCTATTCAGAATGTACCACCAATGCATTCATTGCAATCCTTCCTGGTATGGTGCTCCTCATTATGACATGGTCTTCATTGTAATGGATGATTCACTGCCAGGAATGGACGGAATGATGATAGCATGGGTTCACCTTCTCTTCTCGTTCACGGATGATGCATCCAATGAGGATGGACAGGCTGTACCATGTGCCCTGGTGAGTTGGTTCTTACCAGCATCAGATAGATGTGACCATGACACAGGCATGTGGGTCATCAAACCTGAGGGAACACCAACCTACCAGCCTCTACAGGTGATATCACTGAAAAGTATTGCATGAGGTGCTCATTTACTGCCCAAATATGGTACAGGGATGCTGCCAGACTACATATCATATGTGAATTCCCTCAATGAATTCCAGTCTTACTATGTGAACTCATATATAGACCACCATTGTCATGAATTCCTGTCTGCCTAGTTACTTAGAGTGCAATTAGATGACCATAGATAGCTTTTTTCCCTTTTTCACTTTCCGCTTTTTGTCTAGCTATAAATAGCTTAAAAGTAAGGAAAAGCAGAAAAGCAAATTGTTAGATTGCTGATGTAGGGGAGGTCCATAGAGGCCTATAGTATTGCTCTGGTCCCAGAAAGGCAATAAGGATAGTCCTGAGGGTAGGTGATCCTCAGAGGAGGCTAGTCCTAGCCTCATACCCTACCCTCCCCTGCCCCCCAGTAAAAATTGGACCAAAATTCCTAATTCACCCCTGCCCCCCCTTCTTTTGTCACATAGAAATAGGTCATCAGAAGGGATGCAATGGTGATCAGAGATGTGTGACCAAAGAAGGATGGAAAGTGAATAGGTATAGATGAGATAGGTCCAAGGAGGAAGGTGATTTGAGCAGAGGTACTATGCCAGATAGAGAAAAAAAATCTGAGTTGGAACAGACTAGAGTTGAGGTAGAATATAATCATCAAGCTGTCATTAACCAGTGCTGATGGAGCTGAAGAGAGAAATTCCATCTGAATGGTCTGGCCAAATCGGGTTGACTGCATGATATAAATCTTCTAGGATCTGCTGCTTTCTTCTTTCTTCCCCTCCATCAAACATTATCACTAAACCCACCACTCTTTCAACCACATTCATTTAATATGATAACCCCAGTCCAGTCAACTTTCTCGCAATGCTTCAATGGTCCCAAGGGAAGCTGGGAAGAATGGCGGATGACTAAACCTACTATCACAGAGTTGAAGGAAGGGATGGCAGTTTTGCTTTGGAAAGAGCCTGAGGAAATGATTGGAGAGATAACCTCTCTGGAGGGAGAGCTGCAGAGGTTACAGTAGTTGATGAGGACTGGGCACAGTTTTGTTTATTGCCCAATATTCATGAAAAATGAATAGTCCTCCTGTCCCTATCAAGTGGGTCAGCTAGCCTCTTCAATCGCCTCCAATACTGGCCCATTATCATCATTGGCCAAATGAATCACCCAAACTGAAGCCCTTCCCCATCAATTCACTTTCCTTGGAAGGAGCACTATATCCAAGCAATGACCATAGGAAACATCAAGCATTGGATTCAGTCATTTGAGGATAAAGAGGAATAGAGAAATAATAGAAGGTCTACTGGAGGGTAGATCAAGCAGGAGGAGGAAGGGTCACTGAGAAGTTGGACAGAATAGGAGAGGAAAGGGTAGACTGGAGAGGAGAGGTAGTATCCATCTTGAAAAGTAGCCATTGCTAGATAATAGAACTTTGGCCCCCCATCTTCTTCATCTGAAAGCTGAACCATCAAGTTTAGCTTGACTTCTGATAATGGAACTAACAAGGGTCATGATTTGATGCTAGTGCAGCCATAAAGGCACAACATAACATTTCTTTTGGTAGACACCTATCTACAAAGGCCTAAGCAGCTCAACCCAGTGCAGCTATAAGTGCAACATGAAGTCTCTCCACAAAGTGCAGCAGTGTAGGTACCCACCACAATGGTCTAAGCAGCTCAACCCAGTGCAACTATAAAAGTGCAGCATGAAGGTTTCTCCACAATAGATCACAATATAGGGGCCATTCCAAACAGCTTAAATCAATGCAGCTATAAAGTGCAGCATGAAGATCAAAGCATAAGTCAATCCTCTAAAGGTGCAACAATAAAGTGCGACTCAATTAGAGGAGACAGTTAGAAGCCAAGAGTCAATCCTGAGAAGGTGCAACAATAAAGTGCAACTCAGTCAAAGGAGACAAAGATGATAAGAAACAGAGGAAGAAGGATTCAGACTACTTGTGAGTCTCTTCAACTACTCCAATTCACAATTCTAGTAAGGGAGGAGAACTTTCTCTATAGTTGCAATCCTGGTCCAGGATCTTTTCCATGGTGATTCTTTATTTCAACTTGCTCTGGTTGGAGGTATCCTGATTGGTAGGCAGAGGCAGGATATCCTTGGATGAACCAGGAGCTTCATTGTGCTTGGGTTTGATAAGAGAGATAGAGGTGATTCCAGGTAAGTGCAGTTGGCAAATAGCAACAAGGTGATCAGAGATAGGTAATTTCCAATCCAGCTTCCCTATCCCTGCCCCCCATTCAACAACTTCTTTGATCCATATCAGCATTGAAGATATGTCAGGGATACCAGATTTGTTCTAGATAAAAAAAAAGGAGGAGTTGAATGTGCCAAAAAGTGAATTAGGAAGATTACTGCACTGTATGACAAGTTGGGCTCATTTGATTTGCATTAACAAGGGAATCTAATGCAAAAAACTGCATATCGACGCATCCACTTATCATGGAGATATCAGTTTAAATCTCCCAGAAGGACAAAATTGAGAGATTTGGGGAAGCAGCATAGCTGCACAATGCAATAGGAACCAATTTCAATAAGCAGGGGCTCCATAAAATTGTCTTTTTGAGGAGAATCCAGTAGTGAAGACTGCTTGGTGATAGCTAAACTCATTCTAGAGATATACAGGTGAAGCCTCCTCAAAAGGGAAATCAAGGAAGTTGCTACACTGTATAATGATTAAGTGGTCAATTCCTGCACATGAGGGCTTGAAAGATTGTATTGACAAGTGAAACACCAGCACAAAAAACTGCTTGATGATATGCACAGCTGTTGTAATGATATTAAGACCGAATCCTGGAGAAGGACTGAGGAGGTAGGGTTGCCGAAGTTCAGTTCAGAACTGACAGTTCAAAACCTGAACTGGCTGAACTGAACTGCAGTTCGGATGCAGTTCTGGTTCTCAGTTCGGCCTATGGCCAGTCAGTTCACACTGAACTGAACTGTTTGTTGGGTGTGGTTAAAATTATCAAATTTTGACCTTCAAAAGTGATTATTTGGCATCAAAAAATTGCCATTAGATTCCCATAATGTATAGAGAACTCCTTAGCACTAATCCCAAGCACTAGATGACATAAAATAATTTCTTAAAATGATTTTATTTATTGTGTAAGGACATGAGCTACATGACACTACCCAATGCTTGAAAAATCAGTAAATAATATACTGTTTTGTACATATAGCAATGTCTAATGATAGAAGATAGACATATCTGTAGTCTGTCTACTATTTCAAAGCCTCAGATGAAAGGAAATTTTATGTTTTGGCCATTGCCAGTTCAGAACAGTTCAAACTGGTTCGAACTGAGAACTGAACTGAACTGGGAAGTTCAGTTCTCAGTTCAGAAAATTGGCCAAAGAACTGAACTGAACTGAACTTCAGCAACCCTATGAGGAGGAAAGTCCAAGAGACTGGTTTGCAGTTTCACAATTTGGGGACCAACTTCAATGTTCAAAGGCTCATTGGAATATGCTCATTAAGGGGAGTCTGAAACAGTGCTCCAAATTGCAGGAGGTCCAGTCATTGTGAAGATATGAGATCAACACCTCAGGGAGGGCTAAATATCAAATCTGTTGCATAGTATCACAAATTGATAGTCGATTTCACCATTCAAGGGCTCGTTTGAATCGCACTAAAGAGGGGAATCTGCAGAATCAATCCACTTGTTGGCAGACAAATTATTCATGGAGATATTGAGGCTGGACCTTTGAGGAGGACTGAGGAAGAAGATCCAAGAGACTGGTTCACAGTTTCACAATTTGGGGACCAATTTCAACATTCAAAGGCTCATTGGAATATGCTCATTAAGGGGAAGCCAGAGCAGTAATCAGATTTGCAATGGGTGTTGTGGTTGTGGAGTTATAACATCTGAAACTCAAAAAGGTGAAATATAGAAGATAGGGACGCTGTATTATGAATCAGCAGTCAATATTGATGCGCAAGGGCTCGTTTAAACTGCCTTGACAAGAGGAATCCAGGACAGTCATCAAAATGTTGATAGACCTTGTGATTGTGGAGTTATAAAGTCCAAAACTTGGAAAGGGCAAGATATAGAAGATTGGGATGCACATCATGAATCGGGACCCAATTTCAATGCTCAAGGGCTCGTTAGAACCATCCTAATAAGGGAAATCCATAGCAGCAATCCATTTGGAAATACGTCCATTTTCCATAGAGATAAGGCCCAAACAATGATCTAGCACATCTAAAACCAACCTCAACACAATCTCCTATCAACCCAAAATCTCAACACAACATCATCCAATCCTTCCAGCACTAGAGAGGACTTCAAAGAACCAGATTGAGGGGGAGATCCATCCAAGGAGACAGTTAGATCTAAGAAAGAAGCATAGAAAGGGGAGAGGACCAGCCTGGGGAGAACAGTAGTATGCTGCATAACAGAGGGTCCTTCTTGGAGTCAACCTCTTGAAGGGACACTTCATTAAAGGGAATAGAACATTCATAGAGCTTGCAGTAGCAAGATATAGCAATAATAGAAGCCATCCACAGGAGGCAAGGTTGAATCTTCAGAGTAGCTTGAAAAGGGAGTTCCAGAAGGTAGTCTTGCATTTCACTCAATCTTTGTCCAATCCAAATGTATTAGGGCTCGCTAGAATCCTCTCATGAAGGAGAATCCATTGCAGGTATCTGCTTCACAAGAGGCCTAGCCGTTCTGGAGATATAAGCCAAAACCTCTAAAAAGGTGAAAATTCAAGGGCAGCCATGCAGTACAGCCAATCTTCAGTCAATCTCAATGCATAAGGACTTGCTAACATTGTATTGATGAGGGGAATTCGAAGCATTAAGCAGCTTGTTGATAGGCATTGTCATTATAGAAATATAAAGGCTGAAACATTGCAGAAGATAGAAAAGAGAGTCCAAGAGAAGTGTTTGCAATTTCATGATTCTGGATCCAATTCCAACGCTTGAGGGCTCATCAGAATCAGTTCATAAAGGGGAACCCAGAGCAGTAATCCAATTCATGGTAGGAGGTGTGATTGCAAAGATATAAGGTCCAAACCTTGGAAAGGATGAGATATGGAAGATTTGGGTACTGTGCTATGAATTAATGGTCGATTTGGATGTGTAAGGACTTGGTTGAACCACTTAATGAGGGGAACATGGGGTACAAAACTGTTTGATGATAGCACTTTTTGTTGTGAAGATATGAGGCAATTTCCTCCCAAATAAGTGAAGATAGGGAGGTTGTCTTGCTGTACAATGATTTGGCAACCAATTCATATGCTCAAGGGTCTGTTTGATTTGCCTTAATTAAGGGAACACAGGGCATGAAACCATTCAGTGATATGACCATTTTCCGTGGAGATACGATCCAATTTCCTCTCAAATAACCAAAGATGGGGAGGATGTCTTACTGCACAACAGTATGGCAATGGATTTGCATGTGGAAAGGCTTATTCGATTCGCATTAATGAGGAACATGAGGTCCAAGAATCCATTTGACTATATGGCCACTCATTCTCGAGGAATGAAGGAGAAACCTATAAATGGAGCAAAGGAGGAGGTTTCTTTGTGAAATGATGAATTGGAGGCCAATCCTGACGCTCCTAAGCTTGTTAGATTTGCCTCATAAAGGGTAATCCACAGCACAAATCTGTTTGTTGATAGGAATAGCGGTTGTGGAGATACAAGACAAACACCTAAAAAAGGACAAGAGGAGGAGGATGCTTCGCAGAATTACAATTCGGAGGCCAATATTAATGCGCTTGGGCTTGGTTGATTCGCTTCGATGAGAGGAATCCGGCATACAAATCCATTTATTGATAAGTGAAGTGGTTGTGGAGGTACAAAGCAAACACCTATAAATGGAGCAAAGGAGGAGGTTTCTTCACTGGACAACAATTTGGTGGTCAATTTGTGCGTTTAAGGGCTCATTGGATTTGCCTCATGAAGGGTAATCCACAGCACAAATCCGTGTGTTCATGCGCCTAGTGGTCGTGGTGATATGGGGCAAACTCCTGGAAATGAGCTAAGAGGAGGTTGTATTGCAGAATATCAAATTGGAGGCCAATCTTGACGTGTCTGGGCTTGTTCATTTAGTCTTGGTGAAGGAAATCTGGGGAACAAATCCGTTTGTTGATAGGTGAAGCAGATGTGGAGATACAAGGCAAACACCTATAAATGAGCTAGAGGAGGAGGATGCTTTGCAGAATTATGAATTGGAGGCCGATCTTGACATGTGTGAGCTTATTAGATTCGCATCGAAGAGGTGAATCCGGCACACAAATCTGTTCATCAATACACAAAACAGTTGCAGAGTTACGAAGCAAAACCTATAAATGGGCCAAAGGGAGGAGATTGCTTCACAGAATAATGAATTGGAGGCCTAACGTGATGTGCCTGGGCAGTGTTGTCTTGACCCATCAATGCCGGTCAATAGAAGTCATCACGTCAAAGGGTCCATCAAACTTTGATGGGTCAGTCAATAGTTGTTGATGGGTCAATGTCACATGTTTACTATAAATGATTAGATTATATATCTTCTAGTTATGCCTACATCGCGACTCATATCGCAAACTAATTGGACTTTGAGGAGGAAGAAAATATGATGCCCTCTCGTTCGAGCTCTCTTTCTGCCTTCCAACACTCATTCACTCCCTAGCCATCAACAATGCTGCCAAAATCACCCTTGTGGGATCACTTCTATGGCAACAGAACCAAGTATAAGACTGATCAGTCCCACCCTAATGCATTCTGCAAATATTGCATCCATATACATGTTCTCAAGTTGCAAGCTTTGGATAAAGAGGCTGTCCTTCATGGTCACTGTGCATCCATCTGGGACAAGCAGACATTAGTGAATGAAGGTTCATAGCTAATGGTGTTTTACCATGTAAAGAGTCATGATCTTGTTTAAAAAAAACAGGTACTGCACTTCTTGGGGTCAACCCAACTGTCGGCAAGCTGGATGTCATGAAGAGGCACCTTTTAAAGGAGTGCAAAAACATCACAGAAGAAGTCAGGAAGAAAATTGAATGTGATTCGGATGAGTATAATGCACGCAAAGCCAGCAAATCAAAGCCGAAGTCTCCCTCACTCACTCCAACTTTGAGTTTTTCAGAAGTCCATCATTCAGAAGGTCCAAAAAAGAGGAGTGGAGAGCAGGCTGATTTCAAAAGTGATGTGTGTGAATGGTTTGTTGCATGCATGATTCCATGGAACACAGCCAATAATCCACAAACGCACTTGTTTTCTGCCAAGTGGCTTCTGAGGAACGTCTTTGTCCCCAATCAGCACATTCTGAGTGGCCAAGTTTTGGACGCGCACATTAAAACGGTTGAGGATCGAGTTGAGGAGAAGGTTAGAGGCAAATTTGTGACTGGGCAGTGTGACAGATGGAAGAATGTTGCGAAAACCAATGTCATTACCACTGTAATGACCATCGAGAATGAGGTGAGATGCATTTGAGATATGAATTATTGACATACTGACTTACTTTTACAGCTGTACCTCCTCAAAACACATGATATGACTGGTGAGCCTAAGACAGGTGACCGTCTGCTGGAACTAGTCTTGGATGACATTGAATTCATGAAGACTTGATAAGGAGTTGAGTTGATTGCATGGTGTACTGATGATGGGCCTGATGGTAAAAAAATGCAGCGTCTCTTACGTCAAAAGTTTGACTGGATCTTCGTCCTTGTCTGTTGGGCTCACCAAATCAATCTGGTCGTCAGGGATTTTCTAGGCCTCAAAGTAGGCTATCTCACAAGTGTGAAGAAGGCTTTGGTTGTTATTGTCTGGTTCAATGGGCACAGTGCAGCATTAGCTATGCTTAATGATGAGCAATGCTACACTTACCACAGAGACTTGTGGGGCTCATCCTGCAGTAATTACATGTTGGACAGCCCATACCTTTCCATCTCACAACTCCTCAAGGTCAAGATGGCTGTACGCTCCTGTTCCATCTGCCATGAGCTTGCATTGCTAGAATGTGCTGGGCGCAAGGCAGAGTCAAAAGAGGCAGCAAGAGAAGTTTTGGCTACTGTGTCGGACAACCAATTCTGGGATGACCTTCTGATGTAAGTTTAGATTTCCTTTTCACCAATGCCATATACTTAAGTACTGAATCTGTTGCTCATTAGCATCCAATCCATTCTTGAACCCCTAGCAATTGCAGCCAACATCATGCAGGCATCACACACCCATCTTGACCATGTTCTCATCACATTGGCGAATCTTTTTTGCATCTACAGTAATGCTAAGATCGACAGTCAGTCACGCGATGGTATTCTCAAGAGTCTGGAGAAGCACTGGGCAAAAGCGGATCAGAATATTTTCATTCTTGCTGTTTTCTTTAACCCTTACATTGACCACAAAATCTTCAATCCATCTGCACTGAATGAACGTGGCATGCTTGACATTGTAAAGTGTGTTTTTGAGTGCATCTATCTCCAAAAATCTAATGTTTTCTTGATGACAGCATTCACTGACTACTGGAGGAGGAGGAGTGAGTTCGTTTTTGATCAGACAGAACTGGAAGAGGTGTCCCAAATGTTTTTAGATTCAGTACATCACCTTAGTCTTTTGATTATCAGCTAAAATGATCTTACCTGCTGTTATAAAGAACCTCCTGCTTGATCTTGTCTTTCTGTGGAAGTGGATCGATACTCAAAAGGATAATGAACCCCCCACCAGTCATAATTCCCTCACAAAGCTCACCATTCATATCCTCAGTGTAATCGCCAATTTGGTGGGCTGCGAGAGATCATTCAGCATTTTTGGGAACATCCACATGAAGAGATGGAATAAGCTCAATACAAAAACAGTCCACAAGACAGGGATGGTGAAAACGGACATCATGAGACATCACATAGCTGCCGGATTGGTTCCAACCCAAAAGAAGCATAAATTCAGAGAACTAGACATGACAGAGACCAGTACCGCTGATGCAGATGCAAGTCCAGCCTAATTCATTGATTCAATCATCGCTGATGCGATTGGAGTTGAATCTGAGGGTGATGATGATGATGACAACTTACCCCAAAGCATATTGCCACCTATTTCTGGTCCACCTCAACCTCCTGCCCAGCAACCTTGCCAACATTGACAAATACCTCTCAAGAAACTTTTTGACTATCCAGCTGAAGGTGATAAGAAGGCTTTGGCATGTTTTGAATTCTACTGGAAGGCTGGTGTTCAAAATCTGGAAGCAGAGCTGGCTGCGTATGACACGAGTTGTGAACAGGAGACGGTGATGAACCAAGATGTGGAGATGGTGGATAACACAGCCTCGACATGACTTGAGAACATGTGAACACACCGTGACTCTGCTTTGACTCTTTGCTTCAAAAACTTATATAGATATCACTCTTTGATTTATAGACTATGTATGAACTATCTATTGTGTTTGCATATCTAATAATTTGATGAAATGATGTGTTTTGACAGTTTTGGGGTATCAGAGGAGGACGAAACAGGACCGGCAGTGAAAAATAACTGGGATACCAGTATCCCACGACAGCCATTGACCCCATCTGTCAAAAAGTTTGACTTGACAGCTGTCATTGACTGGACTCATTGACAGATGAGGTCAGACCCCCATCAGTGACAACACTGCACCTGGGGTCATCTGATTTGCCTCAGTGAGGGGAATATATAGCACAAATCCATTTGGGCATAGGTAGAGCAGATCCAAAGATATAGATCAAGTACTCTGAGGGGGAGGGTTTAAGGGAGTTATGATGTATCTCAGCCAATACAGGGCTGATCTGGGTATGCAATGGGTTGTCTGGATCATCTTAACAATGGAATTCTATTGCAAGAAACTGCTTGATGATCCGACTGTTCGTTCTGGAGTTATGGCCCAAACCATGAGCCAGCACATCTGAAACCTCCATCAAACCAATATCCTAATGCCCCAAAACCTCAACACAGCTTCAACCAATC